>JAHZMT010005105.1:0-13021 GCA_027743785.1 Sinhomidia bicolor
CAAAAGCGAGATGGATTCAAAGTAAAAGTTAATTTCTTTACTATAGTATTATTTTTTACAAAGAATATCATGCACTTTTGAGCACAACCTTGGGTAGTACACAATGTAAGTAAAAAACTCAATAAAAAAGAGTTGACAAAAAATCAAAATAATAATAGTAGTAAAGAGTACAATAATAAAAAGTAACTGCAAAGTTGTGTAAACGCGAAAAGCAAATCGCACTTTATTGGACAATTTCTACATAGGTAATATTGTATCTGTTGCCAATATCTATCCAAAGTCTACTGTCTAGGCCTGTTCAACCGATCATAACAATACATTTTGAAACAGTGGGACAAGATGAGACAGAAAAAAGTTTTATCTTTCTAGCTAAAAGGTGTGGCAGATGAAGAGAAAATAAACGAATTTTCAAAGAAGTACAATGTACAAACTAGAATAAAATATAGACAATTCTTTCTTTCTTCTGAGCACTTTCAGGAAAATCCTTTTCCTCTGTATTCAATGTCAATTACATTTAGAGTAATGTGTACATAAAAAAGTTTTGACCTATTTTTATGGTAAATGCGTTTTTCCAGTGGAGTAACAAAAAGTAAACAGTGAAACCAATTAAAATAAAGTATTTTTTTGTATGACGTTCCTTGCAAATATATTCAGTCTAATTTTGGCGGCTAAAAATACCAAAAGACATGAACTACTTTACTATGAAATGCGCTTGAGTTTTTTTGACAAAGGTATTTCTTTGTAAAGTATCTTTTAATATTCATGTATTTAACATACGGCTGGTTGGAAGGCTTTTCTAAATATTTAAAAATATATATTCTTAATAGTAGGTTCCGCCATTCGTGTATAGAGATCAATAAATAAAATAGTATTCGCTACGTAATTTGCATAATACATTTTATACACAATGTGGTTTCTAGTTTTTTTTTACAACATTTCTAGCTTAAAGAAATCATACAAACCTGGATGCATGTTCTTGGTGATTACCCATCACATGTATATTGCTGAAATTAAATTTGCAGGCCTCCTTTTTCTACTACTGCTTGCAGCAATTACGTAAATAATTTTGAATTTTGATTGTACATGACTGCATTTAGGAGTAAAATAAAATACACTTCTAATTTTTAACAAATGATGCATATATTAAAAATGTTTATACTTACAATACACCTGTCTACGTTCTATCGACTCATATTGTACAATGTATTATTATTATTATCTATGAGCTTTAAAATTATGTTCAGTATTAATGTATTTTAAAGTAAAAGTCTGCATTACTTAATAACCTAAACTCCTTTTCGTAACCATGTGTAAAAACACTTATACAACCAAATCATGAACAAGTATCAGATATATATACATATATACATTTAATACGTCAGCTCAGTTATCGCTACAAACTTGACAAATTGATTTAAAAGTTAAAAATGCGACAACATTCTATTCGACATAACATTTTTTTGTAACAATACTTTTACAGTTATTACATGTGCATGAGCCTATGTACTTGGTATTTTTTATATAGATGTACAATGTACACACATGACATGTAAAAGCTCTTTTATGTGTAATATTTAAAACTTATCCTGCCAAACACACACACATCTGTACATAATGATATTATTAGCAGTGTGCATTCAGCACAAAAAAGAATGTTTACAAGGTACCATGGACACTGACAATACATCAATATCTATATTATAAGAATGAACATGAAAGAAATATATAATTAAATATTAAAAAGGAGAAAAGAGAGTGCCACCAATCAAACATAATACGAGGCTTAGCAGCCATAACCTTAAAGAAGGCAAATCCAATTTTTTTGTTTTGTGGTGTGTGTCATGTGCCCAGTGCCCAGTAAAAAGACTTATTGTTAGTTTTTCCCTTCTCCTCCCTTTGTGCTGCTACCCTTTTTGTATGTATCGAACATATGTACATATAATATGTATATAGTGAGTGGGCTCATGTTCTCTCTTCTTTGTTGTTCATCGACTAAGCTTACTTTTGACAGGTTTCGTGAACGAATAATTAATAGTTAATAGAAACAGGACATCAACAGAGTAGTATATCAATAGGGGTTAGCAACTGGAATTTACTTTTAGTATCCTTCTTAAGTTCATATATATTGGGAATGTATGACTTATCTCATTGTCACATTGATGAGCTTTTTTATGTTCGTCGCAATATTTATGTTCTCTCCAGCGCAATGTGTTTGTTGACAATATTACGCATGTAGAAAAAATAGCAGTAGTAGTTTGTGTACCGATAGGCATTCTTTCTCCAAGGAAATAAAGATGTTTTGGTGGTTGATATGTTCAAGGTCCTGTTTCTACAATGACCGTGTTTTCCAGAAGATTTACGTACCAATAATCTGCTTAGCACTAACTTCTTCTGATAAATTGCTTTCTTCTCTCATTCATTTAAAAATGTTTGTAGCTACGGGGTGGTCTTTTTCGATTTCTTTACCAAACAGTTCATGGAAATGCAATGAAGCAATAAAAGAGGTTAGGGAGAATATCAAAGATTTAGGATATAAAAAAACCTTTTTATACTTTGTCAGAAAACGAGTATCAAGTGCCTTTTTATATTGAAAACTGGAAATCCGCCAATTAATTACTTTTATGACTAACTGAAAGACTTATTATTCATCAATTTTGTCGCAAATTTGCAGAGGCAGCTATAACATGGCCATGTCATGAAACACGTTTCCTTCTAGAACTTCTCTCCAATGCAATGGTCTCATCAATAGCAAGTTCCTTTTGACAGGGAAATAAATAATGAGAGTTTAAATGAGCAAGTTTATGATGACTATTACGCAATGTATAAATTAAGATGCGTTACGTGATACAGAATTTCACATGATAAGACCGTTAGTAGGTAATTTTATTTGCTCTACTTTACGTAGCAAGGCTGGCGGAAAGTTGTTCTAAGCGAGAACTGTTAATGCATATATACAAAATTATTTACACGTGAATAGCTGCACAATAAAATTTTTGAATAAATTTATTACTGCGCATTCTTAGTCTTCATTTACAGTGCCACATCGCGTTTCTTACGGATAGCTGTAAGAGTCAATAAAAATAAATATAAAATAACAAAGGAGAAAGTTATTGATTCTTGGCTCGCATTAACGAGAAATCATTTGAAGTTTATGAATCTGCCTTCTTTATGGTATGTATCAGTAAAGAAGATAAAAAGCGTAGTTATGAAGCATACCTTAGCACTGATTATTTAGGAAACGTATACAGAAGTGCATACAACATGCTACGAATTTTTTATGATATTCATATTCATTTCATAGTATATTCGGGAATGTGTTTAAAGTACACAAAACTTATAATACACAAAATAATGTTTTGTACTGCACGATACAAACTAAAATTCGACACAAATTTGTCTACCATGTTGGAATTGGTAGAAATGAGGAATTTGCTACATTTTCTTATATTTTGTAAAATTGAAATCCAAGTTAGAAATATGCTACATGTATTATATCTTTGTACAGAATAATGTTTAGTTTGAATACATCAGGGATAAAGAGGGTTTAACCCTTTTGTATGTGTGTGCGTTTGTTCTTCAGGAGCAGAAGTACATAAATAAACTTAAAAACATCGGAGAAGGTGATTTTCTTCAAAACATTAAACCTGACTTAAAGAAGTCTTACGCCAAAAGCTTCCAAAAAATACTTTCACTTGTAAAGAAATTTGAAAGCTTCTCTTGATCCTTCCATAATATTCACATGTGGTGGTAGGCAAGTAGGCAGATTCTCTCCATTTGGCTCATGGCTGTCATTCTTTCTATTTTTACTGTCTTAGTAAAAACCGGCGCAAGTAGCCCTGTGGACTTTTGTTGTTAAAACTTTGACAGTGAGTTTCCACTTGTTGTCGCTCAGTGGCATTTGCCAGTATATTATAAAATAAGTTTTTTTGCTTTATGCCATTCTGTTCCAGTCTACTCGTGAAATTGTCGCATACATAGCGCGTGTGTACCTATTCACACAGTATTCAACACGAGGATACTGCATTTTCTCGTATAATTTATGTATGACAAACGGTCAACAAGAACGAGCGACAGGGAGTAGTAAAAGGAAGATATGATTGAAAAAGGTCAGGTTAGAATGTTAGCCTATTTTGAAGGGGGATTCTGAAACAGATGAGAATATTGTAATTACTGTATCGTTACAATTACCATATCATGGTAAAACTATTAACTTGTAAACTTTTGCACTGATTAACTTGTCTGGGAGAAAGGAAAGTTGCTTTTAAATATAAAATAAATATGTTGGCTTGTTGTAAGTTATTATAACAGGAAGGATATTATCGAATGCGTATTTTTCTCCAGAAAATTACGTAATCCACCACTCATCTACTTTACTACTACTACTACTACTATAAGCTACGTTTTACTGCTTGTATACATACCAGGAATTATACGAGGCTAATTGTCGCTGCAAGTTGGGTTTCATATATTTTAATTTTAAATGGTTTTTACGGAAAATGACAAATTAATTTGATAAATGGCGAGAACCGGCTTGCACTATCCATGCAAATAATCAAAGCTCCCCAGAAAGAACACTCTCCGTTGAACAAGTAACAAGTTCCGTAAAAGATTTGTAAAAAAGGAAATTCACATTATTACAAGTTATCATGACAAATAGCAAAAGGAATATATATTGGTAGGATGTTTAAAGTAAGAACAATGTCGTAGCAGTGGTAGCGAAGCCCGCAACTACAACCATTAACATCACAGAAAGCAAAGGAGTATGTCAGTAGTTACTACTGGCCGTGCATAGTAGTGTTAGTTTGTAGAAAAGTCAAGAAGAAGTCGTGACTCGCGACAGATTGTGCTAGCATTCATATTATTATAATAATCGTTCATCAGTAGAGAGCATCAGCAACAACAACCACTGCCGTGCACCGTCGCCGCCACTAACAAATTCCCTCTTTTCTCCACTTCAGCCTCTCCTCACATTCTCATCAGAATACTGAATCCTTGTCCCCTTACCTGCTCTCCATTCCTGGCAAGCTCAACAGTCGACATGAAGAAGTCATGGGAGAAAGTGTTAATACGAACAGTGCTCCCTTTTTGCTGTTGCTGCTTAAAAGCACACATAAACAGCCCATATTTTTATCATTACCGGGGAGAGTGGGGTAACGCTAAAAGTAGAGCAGGTGGACGTGGAAGGAAGCAGCAGTAGTGATCGGATCAGGCATATTATTTATTTTTGATTTTTCAGATAGAGATCACAAAAAAGTAAAAGTTGTACTTTTAGACTAGCATCGTTCTAAAATTTAAAAAAACATCATCATAGATGTATTGTTGTAACGCAAAGAAAGATAACAAGCAGCAGTACATAGCTTAAATCTCTTAACCAGCAGGGAATTTCAGTAATACTCACTCAGTATATACCGGTCGTATGTGCACGTTGTCCATTATATATATTTCGTTTCTGTATAATAATATAGCAAAAAATTACAATTTTTTTCCATTGTACCTGTCTTTTATATTTCTTGTGCCAGGTTTGAACAAAAACGCTATTATAATTAATGATAATTAATAGGTATTTCTATATAAATATTTATTTACAACTTGGTTTAATAATAGGACAATACATTATGGTTTTACAAAGTTATTGTGAAAAGGAAGAATAAAAATAGGGGAAAGTCGAAGAGGTATTGTACGAGTCTGACTATTGCAAGTGATGTGAATGGGCAGTTTTTTTAAAAATTAATTATTGTTATACAAATTAAATGGATTTCAGAATCTTCCTTATAACACTTCCACAAGTAACGTTAAAGAAGATTGTATAATTTTTAGTCATATTTGTCAGTGTTTTAGTTCTCCTTTTGAAAAAGGTGAATAAAAGAAGATGTATTTTTTAAACCTTTGACGTACGTGATGAAAGATAACCGTCACAAGAGTGCTTTCATGCTAACCAGAACCACGTGTTATTCAATTTGTGCATGTTCTATAAAAGTTTAAAAAAATACTGTAAAGTTAGATTTTATAAATTGTACAGTCATAACATCATCATAACGATGTTGTAAGTCACTACGATGGTGTAAGTTGTAGGTCCACAATGTGGATTTATTGTTATCAGTCATCATCGTTTGAATACTGAATCCATAATAATTGTTATTATTGTATTTAGGAAGTAAAGAAAGGCAATATATATATATATTAATGGATACCGTATTGTTAATTTACATAGCTATTCTTGCATTGCCCCAAAATACGCTGGTCTTGAACTTGATAAAACATTACGTTCTCGGAGCATAGATATTTCAGAGAGATTACTCATATTTAGATTCAACTTTGTCCTTCAGACAAATCAGTAAAAAAGTGAAGATCTTTTTGGCGTGTTAAACGAGTTTCTTGACTGCTTGTGGAAAGATTAGATTGTTATCTCTCTGTGACGACAATGTTTTCTTATGTAGTAGACAGATAGGCAATGTATATCATAATAATAATAATAAGTAACATTAGTGTATTGTGTGTCTATTGAGAGGTGACTGAGGCGTGATTCCTTTTTTTGCTATTTGGTAAGCTCCAATTGTTTGCTGAAGTGTGTGCGAGCAGGAAAAATATTCGGTGTAATATATCTCCCTAAAAATATTGTCCTGGTGTCGAGACTTGAGTGGAAGATTAAACTACACCTTCTTGTGTTCGTAGATAGGTAGCGTCCAGAACGTAATATTGGTGTAGTTGTTACTAGTGGTGCTATGGGGAACCCATTTCAACAACCCATTTCAACTACTTAACTCGACATTTTCAATTACCTGACTTTGCTCTCCGTTTCATAGTGATTTTAAAAGAATGATGAACATAAGCGCTCAGGAGCTAGCTCCTTTTGTTGTTCAGGCACACAATAATCACAGTCACTCTCACACTTCTTCCGAGTATTTGTATAACCATAGTATCGGTAGTGGTCAAGTCGCACAACCACATCATCACATTCACCATGTCGTGGGAAATGAATATACATCGGCACAGTCTGGAGTCTCGGATGATATGTCGTTTTATAACAACGACTCTTCAAGTCATCCCATCTCAGCGGCTACGCAGTTGACTCGTTATGAGTAAGTCTAGCGCTAAGTTTGAAACTAATTTAAATTTCATATTATATATACTAAAAACATTTGTTGAAAACATTTAATAAAAAATCACCATCCATTATTCAAAAATGGAACGGGCAAGTTACCAGCGGTAACATCCTTGCCCGTAATAATCAGCATTTTACATCAGAGTAGTACTTATATCATTTTGAATAGATGATATCTAAAGTTTGGCAAGTAGCAGAATGTATGATATATGCTTAGGTAGTAAATATTCCCAACATTATTCAATGTTATACAAATATATAATAACTTTGGACACCTTGAAAGCAGGGAAATGGAGTGTTAATGTCAAAATGCTGATATTTCATAAGATCATCATCGTGTCAGCAACTTGTCATATCACAAAGCATAATCAAAAAACCAAATTCTCATGAAACGCTAACTTCAATTTCAATTTTGTCAAAGGAAGTAGTGGGTTATTCACCCACTTATTTAGGCATACATACTGCATGAATATACATGACGGTATACATAATATACTTTGCAGTACGTTATGAATTAAATGATCCTTTCGACTTGTGTTATTTGGCTACAAAGAAACAATAGTATCAAATGAATTATAACTATGATTTCATTAAGTCATTAAGTCAGAAAGCAGTATGAGGATAATCCACACATGGCTCTGCCAGAAACTACATAATATATCGCTACGAACACGTAGCAACTCTAAACAGTTTTATTTAGTGAAAGTAGGTATAATTGTAATTAAGTTATTTGCACAAACATGAATGATAAGCAATAATAGTAACGGAGAAACGATCACCTTTCTTCTTGTTTGGTTGGTAAAAGCAAAAAGTCTTTTCTAGATGTCAATAGAAACCGCTACTTTTTACGTAATTGCCTACTTAACTATTCATCAAACCACAAGAAAGGTACTTGTTATATTTTATACACATATAAAACCTTTAACCATTCTGAGTTTGTTTTCGCATTATTCATACAGGTATACTTACATATATATCCTATCCATCTATTGAAACTGTTGTAAGATATCTAGTACATATCTACATTTTATTATGCACATACACGCACAGCACAACAACAACTTTAGCTCGATTGGCAAAGCCCTATACCTTTCCGTTGGGCAATTGGAATTGAACAAGAGAAATGATATGAACTTGAAATAAAAGTATATTTACTTCCTGTCAGGTGTTCAAGTTGTCATTAGGCTGTCTATGTTTGTTAAAGTGGGATACTAATTATTATTATTTGTATAGAGAACCTATTTGGCGAAAAGCTTTCCAGTCAATTTTGTTTGTTTTCTTGTAGTAACTCTGGACAAATCCTTTACAATGTTGGTATATGGCCTTGGCTATGCATATATGTCATTTTTAAATTTGCATTGTATTTAAACAAGTCCACCGATTTTGAAAAAATTCAAGTTTTTAAACGTAAGATGTGATTTACTACATTTTTCCATGATCTCACTCAATTTGAATTTCAAATTCGTTTTTTAAAGTTTATGCATTTGCATTATACTACAGATTACATATAGATTATATTCCCAGAACGAGGAACAGGAAATGAATACTACGATGTAGCACCATACATGCGGGTATTATAAAATTTGAGTGTAGTTGTTTGTATAATACAAGTTATCGTAAGAATAATGAAGAACGTCGGATAAACTTAAGTAATGCGTATGTAAGATAATATTTCAATGACTCTTGCAACGCAACACTACAACTAACAAGAGCAAACATACCTAGAAACAGTCAGCAATTGAAATTTCTCTAAACTCACATACGGTACTCATCCACAGCGAAATCACAGAGGCTGCAACACAAAATACCATTTTACGTCTTTGACTTTTCTTAATTAAAGCGAATGTTCTTGTTAGTTTGTAAATAGAGTAGCATCCAAGCAAGCATCGCAAATCTACACTGTGCGAAAGTTTAAAGGAGTTTTCCAGAGACTCGTGTTACTTGTTAGTTCATTGAATGCTTGTATTCTGGATGGTAATAGTTAACCTAGATAGACGAGGGGAATGACAAACTGACGACGTGAAGACATTGATACTCTTTTTAATGGTTTATGTAAGACAATAACATACAAGCATATTATGCATACCAGTAGATTTGAGATAAATAAATAAGAAACTTAGCGAACAGCAAAAAAAGTCGAGGTTTGCTTTCTACTTTTCGATATCTATCAGTGCATTATTAACTATAAAAAAGAGGTTTGGCGTGTATATAATGGGTACCTAAGCATGTTATCTATTATTACTCTAAGAATAATAAGTATAATAATAATAATGCATGCTCCTTTCCGTATGAGTATGTAAGGGGCAAAATGATACATTTTTTTGTTGGAGAACTCAGCATAGGCTGCGAAATAAAGGTCATTGTTTGGCTTCTTCTTCTCACTCAGACTGTTTCTTTATGCCTTTTACTTTGTCGCTACTGATGATTTAATGGTATAAGGTATAAGGATTTTAACCTTCCTGAAATTTTCAATATCAATTGTACTTCTCCTTAATAATAGGGTTTTTTGTCCGTAAGCTTAGTCATTTGTTGACACTTTTACGAATGTTATAATGGTATTGGCATCTCTCAAAGTATCACTGATAACAACAGTAGTGTCGTGTTTACAAGTTATGGGGATTCATCAATCAAATTATGTTAGCGAAAAGTAGAGAACTAATATGCTTGCTAACTTTGTTGCAGACATGGCGAAACAATATTTCATTCAATAGTATTACCACTACTATCACTATTTAGTATGGTGTACACGTGTCATTGGAATAGAAGTGCAGGCAGATACCAATACGCTGATAATTTAGATATAGCAAAATTGCGAAAGCAACCAAGTAATTTTGAAACATAAAATCGCAACTATTTGTGCGCAGAGGCGGTTGTCGTTGAGTAACAAATTTAGTCGAGCTTTGCGACGATTATCAGCTACCGATTTTCTTTAGCAAAATTCAAAAAGTCCAACGGTTTTCTAGATATCGTGTGCAGCAACAGACGGACACGCAGAGACATTTGCATAAAGTACCTCGATCAGCTTTTTCAACTTTATTATTATGATCCTGCGTTCTCCAAAATTGTTGAAAGAAGGTGAAACATGATGTTGGTAAAGTGTTAAATTAAAGAAGATAACATATTGACGCACATTGTTTTTGTTATCAATAGTTTATTATTATTATTTTCTTGGATACTTTTTATGCAAAAATGTAACGCTATTTATTAGCTATTTCTTAATTGGATTCAATTTTTGTATGGTTGCTCAGCGAAATATGTACATTCATGTAATAATTAGGCCATACTGGGTATACAATATGTATGTAGTTTGTTTTGTGTTAACTAAATTTCCCGTTAACTCGATTGATGATAGTGATGAAAGACTGTCATTTCACGTTTAAAGTTGATTTGACACCAGAAAATAATGTAGCACATTAAAGTTAAAGTTAGGTCGATGCTCATCAACAGCTGGAAATTCGATAGCGGCTGAGCTGTTGTTATGATGTCATAATAATAATGAACTCGAACGATTTTATTTCACAGTAAAATATGAGTGCTGCACACAGACTACTATCATCACATCACCCGTGTGAACCACACAGGAGTTGATACTCTCTCATTTTTCGGAAGGCCTTGTTGTGAAATTGGAACATTGTCTATTTTCATTTATCCAGTTATCTAGACGACATTCATGTGAAATACTTGCTAACCGTGCCTTACTCTATTATACATTCCTATCTAAGATATAATGAGGAAAATTTACTATAAAGATAATAACTTTATTAAAAAAGTGCTAGTACTTGGAAATATGATGATGATGATGTTAAGTCTCACGATCCATTACTGTGATAAGTAAAATGAATGGATTGCTCACCATCACCCGTTACGTTTTTGACGATATTTATATGCTCTATTTTTCTATCAATGGTAAAGCCCATTTGCCCATGTAACAGTGACTAATAATATCTTCGTAACATCTTCTAGCACTACACCAACTTTTAATCATGGTAAAAACTTTCATTGGCAATTATTGCTGACGGACATAATTACACTGACATTGATATCTCACCGTGTAAACTGGTTGATGTTACTATTTATAAAACTGTTATACCAACACATGTAATATTTTTATATAAAGGTATGTAGGTACACATCTTAATTTAATTACAGTTGATCTATGGTGTGTTTTAGACGCCTAGAATAAAAATATATTTTTGACAAACAAACCGCAACTCACTTACGCAGATTGTCATGATATTTCGAAGAAAACGAAAAGTGAAAACACGTTTGATTTGAAGCTTACGTACATTTGAGTTACGAGTCTTAAAATTGGAACGGTAGTAAGTAGAAAGCCGACAGTTCTTGAATGATAAGCAATAAAGTTACCTTGGCATTTTTTTCTATTTTTTTGCAATGGTATATTTTTATACTGAACTGAACGCTTTTGCAGGATTTGGAGAATTTGTCACATGCTGGCATTACTTTCTCCTAATTGGTACAAGGTAGCTTTATTTAAAATGACATATGTCACGAAGTAGTGACATGTTCAAAAGAAAGTGACAGAAAAAATGTGATTTGTTACAAGACACGTTGCTCCAATGGTTTTATTTTAATGTGGTCAAGTTAGTTTGCGTGTCTGCAGTAGCTTAATGAGACTGTTTCCACGGACGGTTTCATATATATACCTACTTATTACATATACATATGCGCAAAACGGAAAAGCTACGTAATAGTTGCATATATACTTTTCACAGTGTAATATAAACTAGCAATAAAACTAAATGAGTGAATGGAAAAAGAGGATTGACAAGTACTGACAAAAAGCTTGCACTGGTCCATTCAATTGTTTACTAACACTGGTCATTTGATTAGTTTTTCTGATTAAATGCTTAAGATTACTGTTTGGAGAGTATTATGTTTAGATAGGCACGTAGTACAAAATGAACAGCTTAGAGCAAATTAATTGAAATACATTTTATATTTCATTTTTCCAACTATGACATCTCAAATTATACATGGACAATCAATGTAATACATTTGTGGTATTTCTGCACGCGTTTCTTTCGTATATTAGCTTCATATTTGAACTGCTCAGCGGAATGGTTTCTGTTCCAACTGCTGGTAGTATTATAGAGTATTATTTTTCGTTTTCGCAAGAAACAACAAAAGACCTACATCATATCAATAATGTTTTGTGAAATAGCATTGAAACGGTTCAAATCTCTGGAGTTTGTATTGTGTACTTACATATGTTGTTTCTATCTGCTTTTTCTGATGAAGATTGCTGTAGGATATGTATTGTTACATGTGTACGTATAACATCGCTTCTACGAAAATGAATAAACCGAGGGAAAGTGCGGAAAAATTTTATGGGATAATTGTGTGCTACCTGTAAGTCTATTGTTGCACGAATATATCAAGCGTGTTTGGTGCACAAAGTTTTAGCATTTTGAAATTTATTAGTAGCAGCATATATTCTCTCAGGTTGGCTTCTTGGGATCGTAATTCGACATCGCTTCATTTTATGAGGACGGTATTGACTCACTGACTGATTGTGAGTTTTAAAATGTTTGTTTGACCTAACGACAAAATATGTGTTGGTCCGTAACAGAAAAAGATTGTGTAAAATGCAGTTTATCCTTCTTGATTTATTTCAATGAGATGTGATCTCCGTTTATCGGTGTAAATCAGAGTCTCTGATTCGAAGGTATTGCAAAACTAAAACTAAAGGGCTAACAACTGCTCTAGGAAATGATAAATTTCATAGCATACCATAGATTTAAATTAGTTGCACGTCTGAATCTGCTTGTACATAAGCACAAGTGTTGTGTCAAGGCATACGTTCCATGTATAGGTGGTCCTTTTTATTATTACAACGTGCAAGTAAATATAATATGTTTATTTTTAAAATACCCAAATTAAATATTTAATTTATGAAAA
>JAHZMT010005106.1:0-10057 GCA_027743785.1 Sinhomidia bicolor
TCCTTAAAGACGCTTGATCTTGTCGACAAGTCAACAACCACTGCTACCAGGTTCTCTAAGAATTTCGGTTTTGAACAGGTCTTTAGTGGCGGGTGGCTCATTCATAGAAATTATAGGTACCATAGAAAACAACGTGAGGAGGAGTGGATCAACATAATCAGCTAATTTTAAGTAGGCACCTGGGTAAAAGTAATATATTTTAATTAAACATCTACAAATTTCATGGGGCAGGATGATAAAAAAAATAATTTAGTAGATGGCATGGAGTAAAAATAAAATTTGAACTTCTTCTTATAGCAAAATTGAAATCAACCGGACTATTTGTAAATCATCTTTCACTGAAAAATGTATTTTACTGCTTGTCAATAATACAACTTGATAAGCACTTATCATACAACCAAAACCGTCAGTATATTCAAAATGAGCACGGCGAAATAGCTTTTAGAACTGATTTGAAATTTATTCATTATTTTACCTGTCTGTACTTCTTATTACACTATGTACATGATCACTACATTTTGCATGATGAGTGCCATATCAATTTGTATTGCCATACTAACGATTATTCATTACAGTTGTTGTGTCGTTAAGAAATTCAACATGCTACATGCTGCCTGCATGTAGCAAACATACTCTCCACTTGTTGTTACAGACTTGAAACAAAATACTTTGTGACCATACCCTTTAAAAATATCCCAAGTAGAATAGTTGCGATGATGATTAAAAAGCTGGATGTGAATTAGGTCACCCACAAAGAGCAGACTAGCTATATACTTTCATTATTAGACAACACTTCACTAAGAAACCAAAACGCGGTTTTTCTCTGATACTTTGCCACTTTTCACCTTTCATTTCCTCCTCCGCCTCCCAGTTCACATTTATACCTGTCCATTGAGTCTTGCGGCCTATCACTCATTTATCGCTTCTCTCCTGCAACTGATGGCAAGTGATTAAAACTTTCATTCCAATAATGACGGGGCTGCTGCTGCTGCTGCCGCTCTGCCGCTATATGCTCTAAGGATAATAATTTGCTTTCATCTAATCTGTACGCGTAAAAAAAGTAAACACACCTTAGTAAACGCTCTTATATACTAAAAAAATTACGCGTTTCTAAACTATAGTTACCTACCCAACACAATCTTTAGATTGCAACTACAAATAATACCTAGCTACTACATACGTATGTACATACCGTGAACAGCCGTTATAATAATAGTACGCGTCGTCGTTGTCGGGGATTTCATTAGTATAATTTATCATGTGAATAAAACAGGATCATTGTGTGCGAATAGGACGCGTTGAGAGAATAAAAAGAGAGAATACAAAACGGAGCAACAGAATAAAATGTCAATTGTACCATGACTCATGACTTTGTGTATCACAAGCGTCATTTTTCTTTGGGATGGATGTAGAGGACCGTGTAGCTTTAACTGTTCAGCGGTTGTAACAAATTGACAAAAAAGGGTGTATAGTAAGTAGTCTAACCCACATCGCACCCCACACTATGCATATTATTATTACTACTTCCCCTGCTGCTGGTATTATTGTTACTCCCATCTACTTCATATATGTCTAAAGTGCCTTTCTAATTATAATTATAAGTTTTTCGGATAGCGATGCTGCTGGAATAGCTCGTTGATGTATTTTCCAAGAATAAGAGATTCTACCAACTAACACAAAAGGGTGCAAAGGAACGCGTTCTTGTTACATATATTTCCATTTCTTCCTTTCCCTTCTCTCCATCTCAACTCTCTCTCTCTCTCTCTCTCCACTCAACTCAACTTTCTCTTCTTGACTTGACTTCTCGTTTGCACTTGAACAGTTACTTAATTCTTTTCTTCTTGGTTTTCCCCTTCTGAGGAATCCACACCAAAGTCCTTTTTTCTTCATTTCCTCATTATTATCCTTCTTGATTTCAGCATTAAGTAGGGAACCTTAATGAGGAAGCTAATGCTACATACCTACCACCACCACCACCACCAACACCACCGTAGTATGTAGCAGCACTAGTATTATTATTTAGAAAAGAAATGTATGTGGTGGTGCCATTTCCTCTAATGGACTCTGATTCAGTGTGGAGAAAAAAAGTGGTGGTGTGTGAGCGAGAGTTTCCTTCCTTCCTCTATTTCTACTTTTATTCATTTTATTCGACCACCACACCGTACCGATACCACACCGCTTCGTTGACTTTTCTCATTTCATTCTCCAACATTTTCTCTTTCGCGTTCCCTTTTTGACGACTGCAAAGAATCAAACTCTTGTCTCATAACAGTACTAACAAGCCAAAAAAAACTATTCTTTTTTCTTCTTCCATGTTGTAATTTTTTGTAATAATCTTTACTTTTCCACTAAAACTACGGCGCGCTGCTTCAAAATCTCTGCTAGATGTCGCTCACCCAGCGATCGGGCTTTAAGCATGTCTAATGATTTTGCATTGAGGTGTTCAACTCAAGTGTCCTTGTCTCCAGCACAAATTTAACATTTTACTAATTAATTGATAACTATATCAAGATTTATCATCCTACACCGTGCAACTAAGCTTTTATTCAAAATCAATCGTTGTAGCAGCTGCTAATGATGAATAAATAGTTGACTGTAAAGCATCTGTGGTTTCCAGCTTCCTAGTTAAATGCCAATGAATCCATTTATTCATCATATTTCATTAAAAGTGAAGCCCTCATTATTAAGACATGCTAGCCAATGATTTACTACGGCCCGGCTTCATTTATTGGAGTTTCTTAATTTTTCTCAACGTTTTACGTTCATCTGCACTTATTAAGTGAGGAATACAAACTGTAAAGCTCATTATGTCGTATGGGTTTCTCTGAAGCGGGCGAAACCAGCCAGCAGCAGCAGCAGAAGCAGCACATGATGATGATGATGATGATGATAATAATTGCAGATGGGAACTGCACTACTAGTAGTACGTACATACCCACCACCGACACTTTCTCAGAATTTCGTATCTCTAATGCTGGATTCTTCTCCAGCACAAAAAAAAATGATGGTCTCTTTTGCAAAACATTATAAAAAACGACGTATTTTTTAATGCTGCTCGTCGTCGCATGGTATGGTGCACAAAAAAATTCCCACACACTCTCTCTCTCTCTCCAAAATCCCCCTTAATAAATTTCGGGGCAAGCTAGGATTTTACTCTTGGCAATTTATGCATGTGCAAGAACCATGGCTTGATGATGAATGGACCCACATGGACTCCAGATCTCGACTACTTCCAGAGGCAACACAAGCGCTGCTCTGCCACTCTGCCTTTCTTTATTATTCAACTCTTTTCTCTCTCTCTCTCCGTCCGGGTAGCCATCCGCCATATTATTCCTCTTTTTTCATAGCTTCTCCCATTTTTTTTCCATCTCTGCATACACACCATGTAGTATTTTTTTGTGCAAACTATTTGTCATTTTTATGGAATCATATGTCCTTTCTTGAGTTTTAATCTTTGGGATATTGCTCAGCAGATTCCGGTGAAGGACCTCTTCGCACCACTGGAGTTCCTTGGGGGAAACGAGAGAAGAAAAAAGGATTTTTTTTCTTCTCCTTTTTTAAATTGTAACTACTTGGGCATTCACTTGTGAACAAGTGTCCACTACGTGAGAAAGATTACTCCTATTTTTCTACATCCTTCCACCACCACCACCTCCACCACTAGCATCGAATAATAGCTTATATTTTACAGAACAATAAATGCGCTCTCTATGCGTTCAGACGCTAATATAAGAAGGCTAATATTATATAAATGTACACGACGGTATAAGAAAAGTAGCGTGCGAGTAAGTACAAAGCTTTTATGGAAGCACATGGTGCACCGATCGGGAGGATGATGTTGGTCCTTTTTCTATACCTACTACCACCGATAGGTGATATATATATATGCATTATACATATATAAAAGTATACTAATTTAATTAAATCGGGTGTCATTTGCCCAATCTTAAAAATGACTGTTGAATTCCCCAAAGTGATTTCCGTCGCGTGTGTAGGTTGACATAAAAGAGTGTTGACCACTCCATTAATTTTACCAAACTCTATTCTGTAGATGCTTGCCGTATTTTTTTTTTTTAAAGTGGATCATTTAAGAGTGTCCTTTTTCACACTCACCCCCACAGCCTCGGCTCTCATGTTACTCTCGTTACAAAAATTTATATATACCTAGTCGCTAGGTACACTAGGTATTTTCCTCTCATTCCATTTATACCCACCTGCTTCTCTCTACACACTTAATAATAATAATCTTTTAAACAGTAAAGCTCACGTTATCTAATAATTAATTAATATGACGTGTCTCTGTTGTTGTAGAACAGATTTTTATAACCCTTTTTTAGCCACATTTTTTTGCATGTCATTGTCTGAAAAATCCACATCAATCCTTCTTATCACAAAACAAAAAATCACTCTTTTCACTCATCAATTTTCTTGCTCACTCACTACTACTCCCACAGCAGCAGAAACAAAGTGAACCCAGTGGTGAAAATTGATGAGTTAAGTATGATTTATCACAAAATGGTGTACAATCTTGTGCAATGATGTATGCAGTTTTTGCTCCAACCAACTAACTGAAATAAAAATGTTTTTTTATACGTATGCGTGTGGCCTTGAAAAAACCGTGTTAGTATTACTGACAGTCATCATCATCATCATCGTCAATTGTAGTATTACGTGTTGTTAACTATAAAAAAAACTACTGTATATACGGAATGGATACATGAACAACAGTCTTTCTGCCTTGCCTGCAGACATCAAGGTTTACTTTCAGTCAACTCAGCTAGTAGAGGAGGGTGCATTGGTGCAAGCAAACTGTACACATACACGTGTGCAATGGACATGGACACTCTCTGCCCTACTACTCCAGTACTCCACTGTCCATTCCATATTAAGGCCTATTCCATGCCATTTCATTCTTTTGACATGGATTCTCATTCTTTATTATTACAACAACTAGGTATTAGAATATTAGAGTGTACCTACCACCACATGATTATGTACTGGCTTGGCTTGCTATCCAAAAAGCAAAGCAAAAAAAGAAACATCAAAACCATAATCATCAATCCTTATCATTAAAAAAGAGGTATGGAAAGTATGTAGTTGAATAGTACATATCAACCGGCATATAATTGCAGAGTTAAAAAAACAAAAAAAAGTTCACACAACGTTTGTTATTAAGGTTGTTGTAAAAACACGTCAGAAATGACATTGCAGTAAAGTACGTAGCCGTAGCCGTACATCATCATCATCATTTGGAGTTTTGAGAAGAGGCACATCAAGTGTTATTTTATTATTATGCAATAGCAGAGGAGATTGATTGTGTGCATTTTCAAATTTCATCGTTGAGAAACTTCCAGACTACTATACTGGCTGAATAAACAGGGGATAATAAACAGATAAAAAGGTAAACTATCTTGCTGTGGTGATGGTCAATGTCGTTCAGTGAGTGTTCTGATAAACATTACATTATTACAGACAACAGCGAGATAATAAATAATTTATTATATATAAAAAGTGCTTTTTCTACCACTTTTGTTGTCATTTTACATTGCTTAGTGTCTAACCGGCTTGTTCAGTCAGTGAAGAAATTGAGTGGAAATAATAGTCAATTTTTTAAAATTGAAAATTGGAGTAGTCATGGATTTTCTTTTTGGTGGATCTGCCCTCAACGCGGGCACTGCGGGAGTGGCACTTCTTTTGCCGAAAATGTACGGATTAGTTGTTCTGGCTTCAGTTTTTTCTATTTTTGTGCTGCAATGGATGGGATTTCAGGTATTGAGAAAATTTTTTTTAAAATAACTTGATTATTTTACGTATGATTTATGTTTTTAATTTAATCAATGCCTCATGTATTTTTGCAGGTTGGAAAAGCCCGTAAGCTGCACAAGGTTGAGTATCCTACCATGTACTCTCCAACTAATGACAAGTTTAACTGCTATCAACGGTAAGTAAAATAGTAATAAAGCTTACTTTACTTTTTCAGATTTGATGGCTGTCTGCAGCTGTGAATTATAATTGTCATGTCTTTTTTGCAATTTTGTAGTGCTCATCAAAACACTTTGGAGGGGTACCCTGTTTTCATTATTCTTCTGCTGATTGGTGGCTTGGAAATGCCCGTGTTGTCCGCTATCGCAGGCGTCATCTGGAGTTGCGGAAAAGTGTCATACGCCAAGGGATACTACACTGGCGATCCAAAGAATAGGTAACAACAGTAATAATAATAATAATAACTACTACTTAAATATTTACGAACCAAAGTAGGTAGGTAGCTACACGGTAGCAACATTTTTGATTTATTTCATTAAATGAAAACATAAAAATGGGCTGTTCTCTTTTTCTTGTAGGATGCGAGGAGCATACTCATACATCGGCCTACTCACATTGCTGGTTGCAACACTCAAGTTTGCCATTAGGTTGTTGTGTCTGTAAATCTTGCAAAATATTAAGTGTACGTACATACGTACACACATGAATAAATGAGGAATATTAAAATTTGTGATTAAACTTTTCTGTTGTATTTATTAAAAGTATATTTTAGTTTACTGTCTCACATGAACTATCATTTGCTCTGAAATTGACTTCTTTATTCGCTACAGAGGCCATAGTTTAGCTAGCACATTAAAATCTATACGAGAAAAAAATTGCTGTATGGCTGTGGGTTCGAAAAGACATAAGAATGCTCACGTTTTGGAAACAAAAGCCAAACTCTATTCAGCGAAAAACCATTTTCCAGGACTCCAAGCATGGAACACACATTGGTTACTATTGTTTTTGTGGCTTGCAGGTTGGAACCAAGTCAAACTTTTCCCGGATACCATAACCGTGCCACCTACATGCCAATATTACAAGTGAAAGCTTATTTTCTTCAGCTCAATGAAAACTAGTACCGTTGGAGATAGTTGGCGCTACATGTTTCAGCCAGCGACAAAGGCTGAACGAAGAAAGTGGTAAATAAAAATAACTCCAGTAAAGTTTGTATTTTTAAAGGTTTCTGAAATGCTACGTCACGGTATGAAGTGCGACATGGCAAAATTTTTATTTAAAAAAATTTCTGTATAAACATGACTTTGCATGCTTTCTGCTTCTTGGGCAGCTAATTCATTTTGAATAGTGAATAGGAATGGGCAATTAGGGTGGAGAAATGTCAAAAAATAATGAATACCAAATACCAATCACCTTTCATATTTCGTTTCACTGGCATTTTTTAAAAATTCTATGGAAGCTCGCATGCTGCTGCTGCTGCTGCTGCTGCTGCTGCTGCTGCTACAGGGCATCATGCAAAGAGTAACAATATCGCAACTAAACAATAATAACAATCGGTCGTACAACAAACTACCACCCCATGCTTGATTACGACTTTCTGCAGGACACCGCGTTGCTGCTTACGCTTGCTGCTGTGAATGTTAAGGTCATGCAAAATTACATATTCATAATGCCATCAAAACTTGTTTGTATCGAGGTTTGGACAAAAAAACTACCAAACTACAGCTAATTATCTTTGCCCTACTATGCCATTTTTTTCTGCAGAGTAAACTACTTTTTGATAATTAAAAAAGTCTTCCACGATATTTAAGTGGGCTTTTTCGTCGACATTATCATCTTTTTTTCTTTTTTTGACAGAAAAAGAGTGAAACTCCATTAGATAATTTAGTATGGCAACCCAGTTTATATGTTTGTATGTATGTTTCGTCGCAGTTTTGCTTTTTCTTGTGCTGTCTGCTGTTGGCTGGTGGTTCTTATTAAAAAGTTAGAAACAGTTTCTGAATTTTGTTTTGCCAATATTCGTACCTTTTTGGCGTCTCGGTTCCATAAATATTTGAAGTATCTTGTAATGCATGCATATAGATACAACAATATGCAAAAGAGAAGAGGTCATTCCGTTTATGTAGCTGAATTTACTGTAGGCATCCAATTCAGCATTGTTTGAAGAAGAAGAAGAAGAAGAAGAAGAACGTCCGTTATCGGACAATTATCGGAATGAAGGAGCTTCTTCCCTTTTCCGTTGTAACCTACTACCTACATAAGTTGGTATATACATGTGCCAAGTGTACTAGCAGTTTGCATATGTTTTGACACAAGTGGTTACCATTGGCAATGGCTATTAAATTGATAATTTTAGCTGTGCGTGGACATGGTCAATTATTATCATTAAAGAGAAACGATAAAGATAACAGTTATTACTCTGTCTGTTCATACACACAATAATACTGGCGAGCAATTCATTAAATGATATTTTTATATTTGCAACAATCAATTATGTATTTGTTATTTTTGTCTTTCCATAAATTAGTTAACATGATGTTGTCCTGTTTTATATTACCATTGACTGCGGAATGAATGGTGCGTCATGCTGCCGGAGAGTGTGCTTCTTCTTCTTATTCGATTTTTGCTCCGTTCATGTTCCTCGTAATGGCGCATGGAAACTAATTTTGCTAAGACGAAACATTATAAAATTATTCCCAAGACACTACAATCAGTCGACGTTTCATCAAAATTATTTTACGTTTCATTATAATTGCTGTAAACGGCGGAAAAACATCGCAAACGATTTTCTCCTCTTTCTTCGTCGTCGTAGTATATATTTATTAAACGAGTAATTTCAACGCCACTTATTGAGCAAGCCTGCAGTGAGGACAGCTACAAATTAAAAATGTGAAACAATTTTAATGATTTTCTTTGCCTGGCTTGTAGGCGTATGTAGTACACATGCCAAAATTTGGCAGGAATAAATAACTTAAACGATTTTTTGCAAGTTTTTTTTGTCATAATTGCAAGTTCTCATCCACCTAGCTATCCTATTATAGATCAATGCAGATAAAATATCTACTTAACATCGACGAAGAATCGTTATGTCCATCGAAGACAAGCATTGGCGACATGTAAAATGTTTGGCAAAACGACGATGGCAGCCTAATAATAAGCATGTCTTTTAGCCAGTCAGACATATTCAAATTCTTATAGCCACACACGCCCCGAAAACAAACTAATGTTAAATGCAAAAGTACAAGAGTAATAATAACAATGCAATGTCCGCGTATTCAATAAACTTTTTTCAAAAGTTTTGTAGGAGTTGTGTGCGTCTTTTTTCTGACTACCTACCTATGTACTTTTGTACATTCATATGACGCAGCGCAGGTCACCAACACAATCGCCATCACGATTTCTTCGTGAACACGACATGTAATCTAAAACCGCAGTCAGGAAGCATGCTTGAATCGTTTGAAAGTTGTGATTACTACACAGAATAGCATTTATCTCTTCAAAACAACATGCATGCACTCAGCTACACACACACACACACGACATTACCCAAATGTTCCCCCTTATATTTACTTATTTACCTAGTGCACGCTAAATTAAATAGAAAAGAGAAAGCTTGCGTATTATTGCATAGGTATGTATTTATGGTAGTGGTATCAATCCATACAACTGTTTTGTAAAAGCCAAGAAGGAGTACCACCTAAATATGTACATAAAAAAATTGTTCCTTGAAACTTGCCTTGCGCTATCTAACTTTGTGTTTTGCTCCAGAGTAAACTGGACTGTTTCGTCGCGCATAACAAGATACTTAAACTAGGAGAACGTGTGCAGAAGAACAACATGACAAATAGTAATAATGATAGTCGTCATAATATGCATACGTGTACAAAAATAATAATTTGCTCGTGTTTCAGATGTCGATTATTATTATTACTACAATTCTTCTTTCTTTTCCTCTTCTGGTACTACTACTGCTACAATTACAGCTAAAAAGAAATATTAATAAAGGTTCGTCCAGTCCAGAGCTACTACAACTGACTGACTCAAGTGGCGCAAGCTTACAACGACCGACCACACGATATTGAATATGCCTATGTGAATAAGCAGAAATAGCAGAGGGGGGATGATGATAACGAGCACATAGTATAAGGGCAAAGACGATTATTATTGCTGCGGGTCGATAATATTCCTCTGGTTTGCTTAATATTGTAGGCAGTTCCATGTGCTTTTTGTACACATCCAGCAGCGGTCATCCAGAGAGAATGTAATAATATACAATACAAGAGTCCTGGAGTAACCG
>JAHZMT010005107.1:0-17228 GCA_027743785.1 Sinhomidia bicolor
AAATATACCCGGCTTCTAATGGAGACCGGCTTATATTTCAAAATTGGCTCCCTGATCCCCGGCTACTATTGGGAACCGGCCTTTATTCGGAACCCGGCTTCTATTGGGAAAAATACGGTATTTCACGGAGTCTTCGAGTGGCATCATATTGCTTATCTAAACTCACCCATGAACTATTAGATTTCTAACCGATAAGCACTTCATGGCAGTATTTTCTGGAGGCAATTGTATTCAAGACGAACAAGGACTTTTCCATATGAAAACGTAAGAAAAAAATAGCACCTTTGCACTGAATTGTAAAAGTAGTCATTTTTATCTAACGATTTATCAAGCTTATTAAACTTTGTTGCATGAAACCACAGTTGGAAACGACTTATTGTTAATCGTATATTAGTTTGGTTGCATTTTCTATTCAAAATCATAACGTAGTTACGGTGGAATGAAATCTTCTAAATCATTGAAACCAATTACTGCTGGGGAAATGGGGTATACGCAAACTTTTCTCTGTATCATTCATATTATTAGTGATAACAAAAGTTGGTCATTATTTATTCGTCTACTGTATGAACCTTATGAAATTAAATTAGTATACTATGTAAGCAAAGTACAATATGATTAGAAAAGTTAAATGCGGTTTGAAGTTAATTGTCTTCAGGATCTAAACATAAAATGCGATGTTTACAGTTTACGTACACGTATGTGTACATTTCTGCATAAATCATGAAAGTTGGTTGTTCCTTTTTTCGATAATTTAGAAGATAAATGATGACTGTATGATTGCACATCATATAACATGTGTAGTACAGTGTAAATAAAAGGGTCCATTTTGCACAAATATTAACTGAAACTTGTATACGATATTTTTCTTTTTATTTCATTAATTTCAAAGAATCATTATATAGTAATAATAATGATGAGAGCACATTAACAAAATAAATGTGCCGAGAATTTTTTTTTAAATATGTATACGTCCATTTATTACGATTATTCAAAATGTCAAGTTCGTCTTTTCGCGAACTTTATGTGAATTTTGTTTAAATTTTCAATTATACACCAAATTATATCAAGATTTTACATTGTTGTAAAACATTTCTTTCGCTGATAGTGATAACATAACGTACTGACAACTGAATGCAGTATATATATTCATTTAAACTTTTAACATTACTCCAATAGAAACAGTAGCAGTGGTGGTGGTAACGTGGTCGATACATTGGCTTCTTTTCCTTTTCCAATGTTAAATTGATACCTTAATTTTGAAATAATTAAAACAACCATATAATCCCGTTCGTAGATTATATGAGTTTTCAAAATCCCTAAAACTGCTTTCTTCTAAAAAACGTTTTTTTCAATTTGCGCCATTTTTTCTCAGTCTATCTGCCGCGATTCTAGAATACCAAATCCTAGTTAGTTAGTTGAAGACACTTATAACCTTGGTGCTCAAAATAATTTTGTAAGAAAATCATTCCTTCTCATCATACTTAACGTAGACACAATTTTTAAAACAAATTAAATACATTGTTTCAAAATATAACTTCCAATCAGTTTAATCTTGACTGATGACGATTTCAAAAGTACTTCCAGCCGCCTGATAATAACGGGGGATAATAACAATAATATACCTTTTTTAAAGAAAAAATTATTCTTGCGTAATTTTGTTGTTACAGTTTTTCATGAATGAGCACGCAAACGTCTAAGTGCATTTAGACTTAGACAACATGCATATAGGTAATAATATTTTAATGCCTACTCCATCTGAGATTACCGTCTTTTTGACTTGCTGAGCCTAGTAGTAGTCCTCAATTTGTATATTTCATAGTTTCATTTTACACATTTAAAATTGTAGTATGATTCTTTCGCCTTGAATGGCTAACTACCATGTATATATTCTCAGTAGTAAACTCATTACAAATATTTTTTTCAAGTTACCAATAAGTCTTTTTTAAATATTTACCAAGGCGTCCATATGAACCATTTTAAACTCCAATGGAGTATTTGGATACCTTTTACTTCTATCCTTCTTCTTCTTACTGGTCGTTTTATGCTGACGTTATTACTGTCTTTCTTACCGTTACCTTAACTTTAACAACATTCTTCTTAATTTAAAGGTTCTACAATTATATATTTTATGCCTATTCTATTATTAGAAACTAATAATGCTATAATTATCTTACTATGATTACTTTGCAAATATAATATCAATAAAATCTAGTAACTATTTCAAATTATGAAGTGCGTTCTTCATAATGTGCTTCTACAAAAGCAGTTGTTAGCAAAATAAAGTTAAATACTAATATTATTAATAATATTATGATATTTTTCTTTGATCGACATTTGCCATTGTATTGGGAACATAATGTTATAAATTTAAAAAACTGAACATTAGTGCTACTTTTAGAAACGTTTAGTATAATCAAAATAAAACATTTTTGTTTCGTTTTTAAACACACAGGGCATCGTTACGCAAGTACTACACAATATTTAAAATTATTAATAATAATAATATTAGTAAACTCATGTTTAGAGTACGCGAATTGCTTACACAATTATTACGTACTGGGATTTCTGTCCTTCAACTCATCTTGTTCAATATCACTTTAAATCTTACCTAGGTTTCTTTGAATATTCACCAGTATTAAACTTACTCGTAAAGGGCACATAAATCGGCCTTGTTGGTCTAAGTGATACAAATTAAAACTAATAATGCAATTAAAATTTGCAGTAGTGCAACCTCCTGAGAGTGAGCAACGATGATTTACTAAATTAATTGGAAAACAGAGAAAATGGAACAAGAGGAACGTACTATGTACGTGTAACAAATTTAAAAGTTTTTTCTTAGCGAACGTGCGAAAGATTTGTGTACAGTAAAGGAGAAGAGCAAAAAGTTAAATCGGATAACCAATTCAGGAAATTTCGCTGTGTGCGGCCAGCTCAATTTCGCCGTGCATACATACACTAAAAGCCAAAACAAGAAGGTCTATTAAACAAAGTAATAATAATAGCAAAACAGCATAAATTTAAACAACTGCGACTACCTTATCTATATTTGTTTCAAATAACGTCAATAAAAATAATTAAACACCGTTGTTGGGTGGGATGCATCATCACAATACAATTACATAATAATAAAAAAGTAGTAATAACTACTACCAAACTGTATTTTTTTACTTCACTTGCCATTCTTCCAAATTTCATTTGATGCGTGACAGGATATGAGTAAATCGTTTAGAAAGAACAAACACGATTGAATATGTGAAATTTAGGAAGCAATTGCAAAACATGATTTGAATTGCACCAAAAAATCAAAAGTTAATCCAGCAGTTTTTTACGCATTAGTAATCAAAACTACATGAGGGACTGCAATCTATTTAACATGTATTACGCTTTCACCCAACGTTCGGCACTATTCAAAAAGTACACACGCTTAATCGCACACATATTAAATACATGGTCAATTTTTCAATGTTTTTCTCTTCCTTAGTTGAAACTTCTTTACTTACTAAGATAATGAAAATAACTCTTAAAAAATCTGTACATAATTTCAATTTTAAAAAACTATTACACGCTCTGTATAAGATAGGAGCTAACAAGAAAATTAATAGTTTTCTAAGCGAGACCAGACATTGGCAACAAAAAGTTCATTCGAATGACTTGATGTGAAGTAAAACGCACTAATTGTAAATATCTAACTAACTTTTAATACTAACAGCATGAAAATAAAATCATGGTTGTGACTTTTTAATTTGATTCACAGCGTCTAATCACGAGTTGTGTGTAATGAGTGACGTTATTTACTATTAAGCATAGAAACTAATTATGCAATTAATTACTATATAAACTAAAAGCGCACATGACATCAATAAAGTGACAACAGGAACAATAGCAGTACAATATTTTTCTTCAAAGTAAACTTTGACATTTAAAAATGGATATTACTTCTTTTTCTTCTCCCGATTAATATGTTTACATTAATCATTCACCGGATTTCGTTGCTCGCATAGAAACGAGTAGATGATTCGTTTGGTAAATTCGAATGCAGGGTTGACTACAATTTTGTATATACCTAAGCTACTTTAGCATTGTTACCTAGTAAACACCTGCACGTCTGTAAGGAATTTTTTTGTTGTAACTTTGACTTGCTTTCAAATAAAACTTAACCTATTGTCATGTATGCTTGTTGTTTCACATTTAGATTTAGATTAGTAATCACGCGCCCTACTTGTTTCAATTTTTCTAATATAAAGTAGTTGTTTGATCGACGACAACACAAATATACGAATTTGGCTAGTAATAATACATATTTGCGCTAACGATATTATACATACCATATATAATGAACTTTGGCTTAATAACACGTAAAATAAGTGAGTAGTAGCGAATTAAAAATTGCAGATATAGATAGATGTAATTATTAAGAGTATACTGGATTGTTTATACATTTAAACCTTTCGAGATTACTCGAACTTACAGTCTCATAATAAATACAAACGAAGACTTTATTGTAATTATGCTGTAAAATGTTTTTAAACAAGTTCGGATAAGCAGATGGCAATACGGTAAAGGCAACTAAATTTTTTGAAAGGCACAAAATTGAGTATCCATCCCTTTACAATGGAAACATTTTAGTACAGCTCGAAAAAATAAAATTGTGTATATTGAAGTCAATTTTATACCTATTTAGAAAGCACACAACACAAAAAAATGCGGAGAACGGAGATTACAATTTTTGTGTTTTGTGCTTTCTTTGGCATAGCTGACATCAATGGATCAAGATAAAATGTATAAACAATCCAGTATAAAAATTAATATTTTGGAAAAAATTCCTTTCTTCTGCATCTGTAACATTGAATGAGATTCTCTAAAAATTAAAGTGCATGAGTAGAAGACTACGAATTATTGTTCTTATGACAATTTGAATAATGTCGAAGCGTGTTCAGTCGCGATTATTGTAACGGTAAGATGATGCTGACGACCAGTTGGTATCCGAAGAAGAATGATTTTGATTCCAAATATTTGAGGTGAACGGATTGAATCCGAGCCCAGCCTAAAGCAACGAAAAAAATAGAACGTATTTATTAAGAATGGGCAAACGACAGAGGATCAAAGCATTTTGCTTAAATAACAACATGTGTGTACCTCTACTTCACGATGACTCTGCGGAACATCACTGTTTCTTGCTGTTGTGGATGAAGTTGAGCAAAAACCGAGATCTCCCAGACCTTCGCCAAGTCTGGTACTTCCCACTCTGGCCGCTGATCCGACAGCCGCTGCATCCCCTGAAGGATTTTCGAAGGATGATGGCCACTTGCTGGCAGTGTCATGACTGCTTCCTCCCATATTGGCTGGTTCCCAGATTTCAGACACGTTTCCGACGGAACGTCGTCCTGCTTGAACAGATGATGATGTGAGTGAAGTCCAGTCAGAAAAGAGGCTCCTGTCGGTTCGAGACAAACTGTCATTGCTTCCTCCTGATGTGAGTCCGGTTGGTGATGCGGACGTGCGCCATGCGATGTCTCCAGCATTATTGGCCTCTACCTTGGAAGTTTCCAAAGTGCTGGGTGAGTTGGATGTGCGTGACATCAGCCGGGAAGATCCTAAACCCATGTTTTCCATGTCGAAATACCCCAATTCGTTCCAATTTTCTATAAAATTATGAATATTACCCGTATAGCATACTATTGCTTTTTTAAAAACATTTAAAAATTGTGCAAAATAAAATTTCCAGATTAATCGTACTGGAAGAGGCTCCAAATCCTCTAGGTTCTTCTCTTGCTGCACCCTCAGAAGAACGCATTCTTTGCAAATAATTATGAGATGACGCTCCAGGCGTTCCGCTAATGGAAACTTGAGGGGTTCTTCCAACTGCTGCTGTTGATGTACTAACTGAAGAACGGTAGCCAAGAGGCAAATCATATGGGCTGCTAGATGAAAGTGGCAAATTCAAATTGCTGAATATTTCCATACCATATCCAAACATTTGAGAACTATCAGCATTGTTCCTTGAAGAAGTATTTCGAGCAGATGCAGAGCTTCCAGCAGTTGATGAAACTATTGTACCAGTGCCTGCACTACTTCCACCAGCACTCCCCAAAGAAAAATAACCTCCGTCATCAGAGCTCCGATTGGATAATCCTGGCGATGATGATGATGTAGGAAATCCATCAAAGAGTGCTGAGTAACCTGGGGGTACCATGCTTCCACTGGAGTACATTGGTGGTAAGTCGTTAGCAAGTGTGGACGTAGATGAAGAACCAGCCACTGAAGAAAATGACTGACCCAAAGGTCCACCACCGGCACTCGAGCTATTATTATTCTCAAGTGAACTTTTCCTGTTCCAAATGTCACATCCATTATCTGACAAAATATCGTTTCCCCAGCTATTCCCTGTGCCACTATGGTTAGCCAAGCCTAAACCAGGTGCACCACCAGCATTTGAGACATTTCTTGATGTTGGAGTGAGTTGACGATTTGGTGCATTCTGCTGTGATTGATAAAAACTGGCTGCTGGCGAGAGGAGACCTCCAACTGTTGGAGGTCCATATCTAGACTGACCAATGATGCCTACAGGATGTCTGCGGTGTCGAGCGTTCCCACTTAAATGCATTTGTTGTTGTTGGGCTTGATAATTAGCCATTTGTAAAACATGTGCCATTGGAGGACTGTGGCTACTCCGTCCAAGCCGTCCATCTGCACAAGATGAAGACGCGGATGCCTGCCCAATCATGTGCTCTGTGCTTCCAGATTTTTTGCCCGTGTTGCTACTACCCGGTCGATGCATGACAAATGCCTCAGTTTGTGCAGCCAACTCGCTTAATCCATCACCTAAAGGACGTTGTGGAGAGTCCCACATGGCCATGTCATGATGATGATGGTGATGATGATGACCAGGATGATGATGAATCTGATGCTTTGTTGCAGAATTTGGACTAGTTTTTCCATCGACCACTTTGCTTGCCGCCCCGCCATCTAATCCAAATAAAGTGTTTTGCTGATCCTTTCTTTTTCCATTTTTCTTTTTCCCAGTGCCATTCGAGCTTTCATCAGTCAACGGAGATCCACTTTTCTGGATTCCGGAGCCCATTCCGTCCATGAGTCCCAATAATTCACCACTTGGCAACTTGCCAGCTTCGGTGTCCTGTTTATTTTTCTTGCCGCTGCTATCCTTTTTTCCTTTCCCGCCAGCTGAATGACTAGTTCCACTACAACTACTACTGTCCTCCGGTGAATTCGTTCGGGATTCCTTTCGTGCCTGTTGCTGATGACTAAGATAACAGCTCGAAGATTTCTTATCAGAGGGAGGAGGAATATAAAAATCATCTGAATTTGAACTTTCAGTCGTGGTCGAGCTCGTTTCCTCTTGATCTACTTTGTTAAGTGCTTTTCCACTACTACTCCCAGTAACAAGACAAACATTCGACAAAGAACCGTTACCACCACCACCGCCGCTACGATGACGTTTCTTTTTCGTTGAACCACCACTCGCAGAGATAACTTGTGCGTTAACCGAGGATGAGAGAGGCGAAGAAGCATTACTGCTGGATGAAACTCCTCCTCCATTTCCAGAACCCCCGGCTTTCTTCTTTTTTCCTGACGTTGAACTGTTTGAAACACTACCACCATCACCACTACTTGGCGAATTCTCCTTATTCTTCTTACTAAAACCAACTGTTGAGGATGAAGAAGAACCACTTGTAATGTCCTCCACTGAAGGTGATGTGCTTTTCTGACTGTTGCTTTTATCCAAGAGCTTTGTTGACGACGTGACCAATGATGAGCAAGTCTGTTGTTGCTGTTCGCCTCCACCTTTTTTCGTACCACCACGACGGTTACGAATAGATGAATTATTATTGTTGGACAAAACACCGCCTCCGTTTGCCATGAGGCCACCAGACTTGGAAACCACGAGTGCATTGCTGCTGTTACTCGAAGACGCGGACCCGACATTGGATTGTGTAATCTTGCCGTTAGAGCTATTGTTACTGTCTTTGCCGTTGTTTCGCTTGAACCGATTTTCCACCTTGTCGTACACAGCTTTGAGATCAAGTTTGGATGTTGTTTCTTTGGCGTCTTTTCCACTAGTAATAGCTTCACTTCCTCCAGGTACCACACGAACTGTAGCCAATACAGTGCTAGAAACTATGGAACCAGCTTCAACGTACGCCATCAATGCTGAAGCTATGACAGCGACACTGACACCAATCACCAAAAATATTTTAAGGAGGTACTCCCACGTGGGGCGTGAGATGACTGAGGAGCAGATACTAAGCATCTTGCTTGGAATCATGGCCACCAACGTGTAATTGAACTCCTACAAGGCAAAGAAATTTTTATAATCGACAATGTTTAGTAATACTATTAATGTGGTGTAGAAGATAAAATTGCTGCAAAACTTACCCCACCAGTGGAGTCGACTAAACGAAGAGTTCGTACAACCTTTGACATGGTGAAATCCGGGGAGAAAGCAATGTCAATGGAATGAGTATGATTAGGTTGAAGCGTAAACGGGTGGCAGTTCAAAATTCGAAAACCGTACCCCTCACAATACTCTCCAAGAACAGCATAAGTGGTTGAACCACTTCCTACAGCTCCACTAACAACATTTCCACTTGTACCTAGAACGCTGCTTCCATCCAATCCAAATGGCAAATGCCATTGAAACCCAAAGAAAGAGTTTTGAGGTGGATAAATTTCTAGCCCTCGAATGTCCAGCGGGATTTCTCCAATGTTGCGCGCAATGAATGAGCGTCGAACTGTAAGTTGAGGTGGTACATACTTGCTTGTAGGCTCTGCCTGACAAGCTTGAAGCAACTTTTCCGTCAACTGAAACAACAGTGCTGAGCCAGGTGTGCCACTTCCGACAGTGAGCTGTCCAGTACCCGCTCTTCCCTTGGCAATGATAGCCTCGATCCCAGTGAGATTGTTTCGCAAGAGGATTACAGTACTTGCAATGTCTTTGGAGTGCGGTCTGAACGTCGTGCGAAGGTAATATTTGGCACCGGGAGGTAACACAAACGCAATACCAGGTGCTTGGAACTCTGCAGGTAGATTCTCATAATCCATCAGGAGTACCTCCCGAAACAGTTGCATTTGAACTTCACTAATTTCCACACTACCGTTCTGGTGACTAGAAGAGGATAACACTCCGCTCAGCCTGAAAGCTGATGGCTCCCCAATTGAAACGTTCTGGTGGTTACTGGTTTGGTGATGTAAATAAGAATGCACCGCACTGTAATGAGCGCCTAAAGGGGTGAATCTAGACCATTGCGGACCATAATCATCCGCCAGGACTGCTTGAATGAGAAGAGGAAAACTAGACGGGTTGCTCACAGGAATTTCCAACATACTTTCATTACCCAGAGCCGTCAGAGGGAACACAACTGGCCGTTGAATGGATATACGAGGCCAAATGTAATTAACCTGTGTGAGCACCTTGTAGCCACCCACCTCGTTTGTATCAACCCAAACAGATATGTTGGTCACCGTGGTATCACTCACACTTTCGTACCGCTTTTGCAGTGTCGAAAATATGTCCCAGTCAAGCTCTCCCCCATTCCAACCCATTCTGATTCCTTGCACCCACTTCTTACCAACTAAGATAAATAAAAAAAACAACGTTTAAAAGTCTTTGAATCTTCAGTGACACATTTAATACCGTTGTGCTGTTCTTTGCTACTTACGTGCAGAGTCCATCATGAATCCAGCATAACAATCGACATTACAAAACTTTCTCGGATCAAAGTGAACTTTTCCGACGTAACTTCGGCGCATTGGTGGTATTTCAGGACTTTCAATGGGGGACGGAGTGAACCACATAAGCATTGGAGGCTTTGAACGAATTGTACTCAGCAAGAGAGTACGGTTATACGAGGAACCCAAATAAAGCTTTTCACATGAGATCTTTCCCTGTAGACAAAAACGTATAAGAAATTGAAATTTTATACTGGAAAAATAACTGAGCCACATCTTAATGTGCTTTCTTTTCTAATGTGAATATACCGGAAACACTTTGTCGAAAACAAATGTATCCGAATAAACAGAGCCTTTGGAAACGGCAAATCGATATGGCACGCGAAGGGTCTGATTATGGTCAGTCGTGACGTACGCCTCTCCGTAAAAACATCCTTCGGTAGTGGGGCGCCTGACGTCGATGGAGAATACAGCCATGTATCCCGGTTGAAGGAATAACTAAAGTTACAAAAGTATTAGTTTCGAATTTCAATTCTTGCTACAACTAACTGTAAAAGTAGTACTGAATTGAATTGATACTTCAGCCTACGCGACTTACAGATTTTTTCAGGCTGTCAAAGTCCTTGATTTTTGCTAAATCCTCTTTCACTCCTTTCTGCATTCCCACCAACTCAACATGACCCCACGAAGAATTCGATCCCCAGGACTTGAGGCGTATCTCTACCGGGTTTTTATTTTCCAATGAAAAGTACTCTGTTCTTGATGAATACATTTCAATACGACCACAATCAATCTCTCCATTCTCAAAGGTATGCATTTGTAACTTTCCATCGTAGCACATGAGCGGTAATCGGATATTGGTAATATTGCTTTTCACGGTAACTTCAATTTTGTTTCGAGCATCACAGATTTCTCCTTTGCGTTGAATCCGCATGGAGAAAATCGTTTTCTGTTCACCAGGTGGGATTATATGCGTTTGATTAAAGCTGTTCACTTTAACCAAATCCGGGTGGCTCACAGCAACGTGGTAAATGGCAACAGTCGCAGAGAAATTATTACGAACACTAGAGGGAGTAAAATATTAAGAAAATGTTACAGACAAAAGCTGTGGAATTGCTCACAGTTTGAAGCCGATTAACCACTACGTTTAAGTAGTTTATTTTTTGAATATACTTACCTAAAATTTCGAGGAGGTATGTGATCAGACTTAACAAAAAATCCTAAAGAAGAAGCGTTATATTCAAGGTGGCCGTGCATAACAGTAGCACGAAAGGGAACAGTCACTGACTTTCCACATTCGCTCAAAATTTGAATCATTCCATGGGAATACTTGGGATCGTAAGCTTGGGAGGGGTCAAACGTGACAAGGGCGACTACAGTGGAGACAGAATTATCTGGCTCGATCACAACGGGTCGAAACTCAATTTTGACAGCAGGATTTGGGACACCTTTCACAGATACGGACTGGATATTCACAGGAATTCGTTCAGCATTGATGATGAACAATGACATGGTTTTAGGTTTGTCCGTTTGGACCATCAACCCAAAATCAAGAGAGTCTTGAGGTGAATACATTCCGGGCTCTGAACTGACTTGAACTTCCACAGGTAGGAGTAAGTACTCTGATGAGGCCGCAGTGCTGTTGACTCGAATTTTGATAAAGCCAGTATGATTTCCGTCAGCCTTCCCTTGAAAGCTACCTTTCATAACAGGCTTTGTTTCAAAAGGCTCAATGGCCCAGGCGCTTCCCGCGTCATGCTCCAAGTTATCGGGAAGTTGAAGATGGAAGTCAGCACCGCTCGAGTGCATTTCAACCACTTGTATTCGAGTGTCGTGCGTGTTGTGCATGGTGATCAGAGGTTCGTAGGTCCCATTAACAGGGATTCGTGCCCCTACCAGGGGCTTCAGTCTATATGGATTGGGCAGCCCAAGGCCCTTCACCTGAAAAATTTCAATAGTCTAGTATGTATATAGGTTTTTCATTGATATCAAATACCATCTCAAGCCAGATAACAAACTCAAACAGTAGTATGCTTACATAATATTTAAACAGTCCCTTTGATGTATGAATGTACAAGTTGGACTCGACGAGTCCCTCAACGCGACTGAGAAATACGACTTCGAACGTTGTATTACTCTCTGGACCGATTATCTAGAAACATAACAAAAATTTCACTACATGTATACAATCATTCGCCTTTTATTCGAAAGGAAAACATGTTTGTTTTGTGAGACAGACTGAAGGTAGATAAGAACATATTTCATCTTATCATCATAGCATAGTGGTTATTACCACATGTCATCACAAGTGCAAACATTTAAGATAAAAAAGTAACGTAAACAAAGTCACAAAATTGCATTCGGTAGACCTTACCTTATCTGCGAAAAAGGATGAGTGGAAATGGACAGTATTGCCCGAAATAGAGATCAATTTAAGATTTTCGTTTTTCAGTCGGTTGTCCACCCTGACTACACCCAAACGAGGTACACCAACAGGACTGTAAAAAATAGATTAATAGTTTTATCATATATATTTTTATACTTCCTCCAAAAAAATTTTTTATATTCCTGCCGCTGACTCATTGTTAACGTACATGAAAACAAATACAAACTTATTACTAGTGGGTAAGCATAATCCATGTCAAAAAGGATAAAATCCTGCTACAATCATTGCAATAACTACTTATTGAAAAATGACGTGGCCTTTTGGTTTTACACTGTCTCAATACCTTTTCTATCAGTTACTATCTTACATTTGAATGTGCCGATAGGTCAAAAGGGTCATAAGGATTGAACTGATAATAAAAAAACACACTACATTCATACACTTCAGCAATCCTTCGTCGTGCTCAAGAAACCTTGTATAAACCATGATAACCACTATTAAAATTTCACTGGTCATTCCTTGCACTCGTTTTTATACTTAACAGGGTACAAAAAACTTCAGGTCTAAATAAAACAAAAATACAGTTGGCTACATAAAGTTGTCGCATCGATATCACGAATATTATAAATACGATATACGATACAATCCTACTGTATACATATTATTTATTTATAGCATAATTGGGCTGATATCAATTTTGTGGCATCCGCACTATTCACTTAAAGAAAATATTGATTTCATATACAAATCATTAAAACGATCACATGAATTATGACCTTATTTATTTAGGTTGCAGTATGTAATTACTTGATTGAACGTAAGCATTTTTTGTTCAATACTTCTGGAGAACAAATTGAAATGTACACATAATAACACATCATTCGGTCAACTTGTTTTCAATCAAACAAAGATTAACACCCCAATGTTTTAACTAAAATAACTGCTTATCTGTTTCCATAATAGATAGATGAACATAACAGATAATTAACCTGGAAATTATTTAATTGCCAATCAGGTATATATCACTAATTTATGTGTTTAACATACCTCTCCTTAAAATCGAAATACTTGGGGTGGAAAGACAAAAAGGAGCTGTCTGGTGGATGTTGATTTTCATGATGATCATTAACTGAACTATCGGGCAATCTACACAAACACAAATGTTTTTAAATATCAATTTTTAAAAAACACACCTTAAAGTACCTTTTAAAACGACACTTATCAATGTTTATCATAAACATTAAAACACTCACCCTTGAGTTGCTCCGTTTGGAACAAGAAACGGGAGAACGATCCCCACTCCGCCCCAGAGTAGGGTGAACATCATTAGGGGAAGAAATGATGCACCCATTCCTACGGATGGGTTTAATTGTTACACTCTTAATCCTACAAACTGACACAATTCTAAAGATGTAAAAAAAGGATTCACCCTCCCAAATTATCCTCTACTGCCACCATCAACCATTCAATATGGATGAAATCTGAAATACTTCACAAAAACAAACAAAACACTTTGTAAATACAATTAAAAACGAAACCAAGGTAAAATAATATACCACACTTTTTTCAATTTTCTTATGCGGCCAGACAAATAATGAAAACAATCAAATGAATTACGAAAACTTTGTCACCAAGGACAATAATTACAAACACACGAGGTCGAGATAATGAGCCTTCTCCTTGTTGTTTACTTTGTAGCCTGTTACTAAATATTACTACACTCAAACTCACTCCTCCTTTACATCACCTGACTCAACAAGTTTCTCAACGTTTTTCAATCCTTCAATCATTGTCCGCTCTTCTGTCACTATTAAGAACAAGCAAATAATGACTAACTAACTTTTCTTATCTATCACACGTGTCATTCAATAGTAATGATGACTTGACACCAGTTTCATTATTTTTTAAAAATCACTTTCCTCAACTGACTCAGACTAACTGACTACGTTTATACAACGACAAGGACATTTTCTTTCAACCTGTTTAGTTCTCAAACAATACCATATGACACCACCACAACAAATATGAAACCAAAACACTAAAGTTATTTTTAGCATCCCTAGTAGTCAGTAGCCAGCTTAGATAACAGAGAATCCTTTTCCTTTTCACAAAAACAATACTTAATTACACACCATCTGACAGCATCATCTCAATATTTACTGACCATAATACTTGCTGCCTGTGCCTCTCTGCTGGCTCTTCTCCAGCAGCATTGTCCAACCAAACAAACAAAAATATCAAAACCAATAATAATAATTTTTCCCTTGCGTTATTGCCTCTTGGATTCAATAAACCCTTTCCAGGGCCTAAATTATAAATGCAACTGGCTCCTGTAATTTTAACACCTGCTCAAATTTTATTGCCAGAGCAGCAGCAGCAACAATTGAACAAAATATTCTTCTAACTACACTCCATGATCAATATATAAAAATGCACAGTAAACTTCTTTTTTTCAACGCTGCAGTAGTAACATGGCAAAAATGTTGCAAAAACAATAACATTTTTTTCTCTTGAAAAAAAAATCCAAAAAAATTCAAACTTTTTTTTGAATCTCTCTCGCTCTCGCTGCCTTTTTAACCATGCTTCTAATTTTACTTATTACAATAATTTATTATTTACAGTCTAATTGCTTACAACTAGTAGCATAATTATTGTAGTTATAAAATTCAATCTTCTTTCTGCTCGTTTTTACTTGCGTTTCCCTTTTTATTCTTATTATTATGATTCCTCTTCTCTCGTTGTACTAAACTTCTTGGTTGATCATCATCATCGTCGTGATGAACATCATGTCCATGTTTCTTCTTTTGCACTTCTGTGTTCCTTACTACGACGACTACTACTACTACTGACTGCTGCTACTACTATTACTACTACGCTAAAAAACTACCATAATAACCATATCACTACCAACAGCATCATCATCGCCACTATACTACCAACACCACCAGCACCATAATAATATTATCCAACATCTTGTTTGTAAGTCAGTCAGTAGTAGCAGCAGCAGCTCACACAGAAAATTAAAAAGAAACCAACAACATCCTACGTACGTACACCGCTGTATCCTCTCTCTCTATTTTTTTACACACCACACCACCACCACCACCTCGTCGTGAGTAAACCAACACTTTTTTACCTCTCGCTCGCTCTACGTTTTATCTGCAGAGATGTGCAACTTCGGAACAAAGGTATCAAAGCCTAAAAAAAGGGACCCTCCGAGTTTGCCGGAGAATTTTTGAAAAAGAGAAAATTGAGCAGAGGGCAGAGGAATGGACGAGAAAGCAGTAAAATAAAATTTAGTCATTAACGTATATTTATTTAAATTTCTCTGAAGTTTCTACTACAACAGACCCAAGCTTTCATTAATTCCATTATCAATCAATGATATGGGATTATTCAAATAGTGTGTTACGCAGCGAGGTACAGCAATTTTGTAACGTAATGTAACTTTGGGAGTAGGTCCAAACTGTTTTGTAGCGTTACACATCACAAACTGTGTAATAATCCGATCGAACTGTGGAACGATTTAGCTAATGTGATCGGTGAATCGGGGTTGAATTAAGGTTGAGGGATTTTTGCACTCACTCTGGGCTAACCTTTCACCTAACCTAACCTGTGTTGTTGAGTGAGCGAGTGAGCGAATTTGAGTGAGTTTGAGTGAGTGTAAAAATCCCTCAACCTTAATCAAACCGTGAATCGGAATGGAAGGTATCGTAGTCGTTCTTTGGAATACTAGTACTCTGTGAGAAGAGCTGGTCTACCAAATGAATGGCACTGAATTCAATTAACAGGTCGCGGAATACGACCTAAATTCTTCCTACCTGAAGTTTTAATCCGATCCCTTTCTTGTATTTCATAAATTTTATAAACCTTAGTAGTTAATGTTTTTGGTAATCGGCTTTTTCTACATCGTCCTGGAGAACTACAGTAGCGAGGTCATCAGGCAGAGATTTCGATGGAGGGGCGAAGTGGAGGTCAAATAGAGGAGGTTGCTGAACTCTGCTGCTCTGTCTCTCTACCACACACTATCAAACAAAACATGGTAATCCTGTGCTATCATCTTTTTTGATATCATTATTGTAGTACTCCTCTAAGCACTTGAGCAGCAGCAGCAGAAAAATATAAAAGGCAAAAATCGACGGCAAATGCTTTGCGCTGCTTCTAACACGACGACCCACACGGCAGTTTAGTGAAGTATGTACATACTAAACTGCATAGCGTAACTTGCATAACCCTTTCCTTTAGATAGGTACTGTTCATTGATGAAGACATGAGGAAATTGATAAGATGATGCTGGGAAAAGGGTGGGTGCTTTGTGCAAAATTAATATTAAAAATAAGCAATTAAAAGAAGAAAAGCTCAATTTGTTGATTGTATTTTTCTAAAAAGTTTTTTTTGACGTGATGTGCTGTCGCATAATAAATTGTGTTTACACGTAGGACTACATGTAGGAATATTGTATTCCATGTAGGGTGAAATCAAGCAAGAGGAGAGGCACTTTGAGTTGTAGTGCTACTGGCGAGCGAGGTGAATATCATTCATTCGGTGAGTAGGTAGTTGTTGGTATCATGAATTTGCTGAAGCACATATTTTTTCTTCATCTCATCTCTCTGTTTTTCTGTATGCTATTGCTATGCAGTTGATATAATGGTCGTATGTATTTATAAATAGCGCTATAACATATATATACACAGAATAATACGTACACATATGCGGGCGAACGGATAATATAATAGCGAATTGCTATTAGCGATAGGCAGGCACTCCAGATGGAGCCGTTCATGATAAAAGTTTAGTGAACATTTGAATTGTGGAAGACAACAGAGCTTTGTTTTGGTAACCCTCAAAATGGCTTGATTTGTCGGACTGTTCGTTTACCGGTTTAGTGGAGGTATCCCATCCTGAAGTTTACGACAGAAGATACAACAGGATATTATGTAACCGCGACGCGCCACCACCATGATGATCGTTGTCTGTATTACTTGTTTCTTGGGAAAAAATGCGTCTGAGTGAAAGAGGAGGAAGAAGGGAGACATAATATCTTTCGTTGTTATAAAGCAAGATCCTTAGAAAATTTCAGAATTATAAACAATATTAAATTACACAATACGATCCTAGAAGAGATCATGTAACTCAAATAAAATCTACCTACAGC
>JAHZMT010005108.1:0-10457 GCA_027743785.1 Sinhomidia bicolor
TTCGTAAAATCAAAATCCCACGTTTTTTTTCTCTATATCCAAGCAGCTGGCCGTATTTGTGACGATGATAATGCGACGTTGACAACTTATCACATCATCCCTTGTTTCTCTTTGTCTTTTTTGTACCTGACAGAGTACTAGAGTGAAATTCGCTTCAATTTCAGTCGACTATTTATTTTCCATTAGAAAAAAGGCGGTGCGATGATAATGTCGATAAGTAGTACAAAGAAATTACACTGAAATCTTAATCAAATTTTCAACTGTCCGTCCACAGAACAGTAGTGACCACCACATTTTTGCAGCCCTCTTGTAGTAATGCACGTAGGTAAGTAAGTAGTTGTTGCAACAGCTGAAAGTTCGCACAAGTAAACTACAAAGCAGTATGTATGTAGTACTACTATAAAGTTTGAATTTATTGAATGGACATGAAAGGAAATCAGAAAAAAATGCATGTCTTTTTTTCTTCTTCTTCTCCATTGTTGTGATTGCTTTGTGATGGTGGTGGTGGTGTTGGTGCGGAAGACTTGAGAATCGACGGATTGAGAATAAACGTGAACTTAACTGGTACAAGTGTACCATTATTGCTGGTATTGTAGTGCGAAAGAAAATAGGAGCAAGTTCACCAAAGAAGCAAAACTTTTCTCTTTTTTTTAACAGGCTTCGCAAGGTTAACTGTTTTGGTGAGGGGTGAGTTGAGGACTGCATGCATACATGCAGGAACCAGGCAGGAAGGAGGGGATGATTGCCAATAACTTGATGTTATTATGAGACCACACTTTTGTGTGTGTACTATAATATATGCATGCACTTTGCTTTTGTAACTTGTAGAAAAATGAAACTTGCTCTAGTTGAAAGTAAAAGAATATTTTATTATGTGTGAGCGAACCTGCATTCATTTCATTTTTTATGCTGGGTAGTCGCAACTAACCAAAAAAAAGAAAGTGTTTTTTCGTATGTAAATAGTAAATACTAAACATGATTCAATTTCTTAAACTGCTATTTTTTTCTCTCTGCTTTCAACTTGAACGTCCACTTGAAAGATTTCCTTGTGAGTATTATTATCATACTCATCATCATCATCATTATTTCATCTCTGCCTGCCTGCCTGCCTTGGAGAAAGACTGCACAAGGAGTTTGAGGCTGGCGCCGGGTTAATTGCATTAGATCGGATAAAACTCGTGCACTCGTTTTTAGTGTAACTTTTTTTTATCCTTTTTTATGGATGACCGAGTCCTATATATCACAGATTAGAACAAGCTTCTGGGACAGATTTTATTGCTGCTGCTGCTGCTTCTTCTTCTATTCCTACTCTAGATTCCTTTCTCTGCCCTACCAACATTTTTTTTTCTTTTTAAACTTGCTCTTTTTCTTCCTTCTCTTCCTTCTCCTTTTTCATCCATATTATTTTTTACCGTGCATAATACATACATACATACATACATATATGGTTTATCAATCTTAGCAGAGTAGTGCTAAGTTGAAACCTTGAAAAGCTCCCAAGGAAGATGGAACAAGATGGAAAGGAATCCCTAAGCTTCTTCTTCTTCTTCTTCGTCTTCCTTGCTCCTTTTAAGTTTTGTCTTTTAAAAAGAAATGGGTTTTCGCTCAGCTAAACAACTATTTTCCCTCCCCTTCTTGTTCCGCTCTCAACTCTACTTTTCATAATTAACAACATGGCCATATATTATTGTCGTGCTTTATATTATGCGATAGCCTACATACGATCATGATGATAACATGCATGCGAAACTGTTAAATATTTTATGTCCAAAATCCGGAAATGTTATTTTTTTTCTCTCTTTTCTATTTTCCTCTTTTGTAGACGTGCCAGTGAGCCAATAGAACACCAGCAGAGCTTCGACACTGAAGGAGAAGACTACGAAGGCAGCAGAGAAGTTGAAGGTAAACCTTGACAAAGTACATAATGCTCATGGGTGAAAACATCACGGGGTGGTGGTGGATGGTGGTGTAGTGTTGATAGCATTGACAATTGAATTGCTTGATGCATATTATTATTATTATTATAAAATATCAAAGTCATGACCTGCTGCCATCATATAATCATCGTCATCCGCCCTCTTTACTGCTACACTTGTGTACAACTCTCGGCGACACACAAAGAAAAAGCTGAAAAGCGTGGAAAGTAAAGCGAGCAAAGTGGTTAGGAGAAAGCTAGAGTAGTAGTAGTAGTGGATGGATGGACACATGCACTTGGCAACGGGTTTGGGGCTAAGTGAGCACAAATGTCAAGATTACTACTGCTTTGCTCTGCTCTGCTCTGCTATAGAAAAGTTATAAAGTAGGCAGCAGTTCCAGCAGCAGCCAAAAGGCATTCTCTCATGTCATTCGGCTGCTTGCCAAACCGTTCATCTCTCGGCAGCATAAAAGAATCTGTAATGTGATGATGCCAGTATTGAGCTCCGTACGTACGTTACGAAAGGCTTGCTAATATTTAAAGTAGCAGGCAAGTGTCGTTTTATAGAGATTTTGCAATATTGAATTTAGTAGGAGATGAATGTAGAATAATAATAATAAAAGAAAGTAGTTGAAGTGGTGGTAGGAGTAGCGTGTAACCCCGTTTCTTTTTTTATAGTTGACACAAGCAAGAAATAAATGTTTTACTGTGTTGCTCCTTCTTACCACTACTGCCACCACTGCATACTGTTCACCAGACACACACTCTTACATGCGACGACGACGACGACGAGCTCTTTTGGCCTTGACGACAAAAAAAATAAACTTTATAATAATAATATAGTATACCATTTCAGCTAGAGTTTACACGCTGCAAAACTGACACGGCGAGTAGTATTTATTGGTCTGGAAAGATTCAATTAATTGTGCTGTTTATTACCACTGCTACTACTACAGCCATGTTGTAAGATTTGAAAGGAAAGTGATTCCCTATTTTTTTTTAAAGAAAAAGTATGCTGAATAATGTTAAAGGGCAGATGAGAAAAAAAACTGGTTATAAATTGTAATTGATAATATTGTGTGCTCAATCAAAGGAAAATACAAAAAAAAAATATGTCTTGTGAAGGTAGAGTTTAACCTGTGTTTTCTTTTTTGCTTTCACTTTTCTCTTCACCGCCACTGCTTTCTTTTTCACACAGACGATGAAGATGCTGAGGAAGACGAAGAGGATGTTGTTGAGTACGATGAAGAGGATGCTCCAGCCAAGGCAGGAGCACGTCCCAGACGTGTGTCAGAAATCAAATCGAGCGTCAAAGTGAAACCACTTCCAAAGGCGAGCAGCTTCTTCATATTTTCTCATACAAACAGGTAAGGAGGCTTCTTCACACACAACAGGATGTGATGTTTACGTTTTAAGTTTTTTTTTCTATACAAGTACCACATGTAGAAACAAAATATACCAAAAGTGATGATGATGTTGTTGGCGTGTGTACGTGTGTCACTTTGAAAGTGTGCGATGTGCTTTTTTATTTTGGTGTGCGTTGAAAATTTTGTTGAACCTATTTTGGCAACAACATTTTTTTTATCAGGCATGTCAGCAACACGCAGTGTTACTGCAAAAAAAATGCAAAATTTATTTATTTTTTTCTCCCGTTCATCGTTGCGTTCACAGGTTCCGTGTGTTTTGCTACTGGTTTGTTAACCACAGCATGTTTGGAAACGTGATCCTTGTCTGCATTCTCATATCATCTGGCATGCTAGCTTGCGAGGATCCCTTGGATGAGGGCTCCGAGAGGAATAAGGTAAGTTTCAGTAAACAAGACAGACAGCATGACTGTCATCATCTCATCTCCTGTCACATTACAATTCTTTTTAACGTGTTTAACAATGAAAATCATGATGATAATAATGCGAAAAGCGATGACTTTTTCCCCATGACAACATATATAATGATTACCTAATCATCATCACAATATACCCCTCTGCTGCCTGCTACTCCCTCCTGGAGCATATTCCTTTCTTCAAGCTTCCATATTTCTCTGCTGCTTTGTAATAGCGCCGCCGCCTCCACTAATTTCTACATGATTATTATACTCTCGCTCTCTCTCTCTCCAGATTCTAAACAAGTTTGACTACTTTTTCACAACGGTGTTCACCATCGAGATCTGCCTGAAGATGGTCTCTTTTGGCTTTGTTCTTCACGAAGGCGCTTTTTGTCGCTCAGCCTTTAACTTGCTGGATCTGCTGGTTGTGTGCGTGTCCCTGGTTTCCTTCGGATGGAGGTAAGACACTCATTAAATTACTCAATCCACACACACACACATACACACAATATCAACACGTTCCACCACCACTCTCTATTATCTCTCGTTCTCAACAACAACAACAACAACAAAAACATGTCTAAACTACTACACAGTACACTCTGTTTCTCTTTGATATTTTAATAATAATATTTATAGTAAAACATAATCATAATAATAATAACAATACGCAACTTTTTCGCTCAACTGCTAACTAATGATCAGAGAGAGTTTGTCCTCTGAGAAGAATTATTATTATTGCGTATGAGTATTCTCATGAAAACTGTAAACAGAGGGACTTGATCTGCTGCCTCGTCTCTCTATATCCTCCAGTTTCCATAATAATAACAATAACAATAATACCTAATAGTATTACTGCTTCCTTCGTAAAAAAAAGCCTTGTTCTCAAAAACATATATACATGTATACATACATATTGAAAGCCTTCTCTATGTGTAGAATATGCGCTCATTAGCCAATTCGTGCCGAGTAACAATAATAATAGTAAATGAATAATAGCGATGATAATAACAACCACACGTTTCTGCGAAATACTTTTAAAAACTTGACTTGGCTTTTTTATCTGTGACGCCGCGTCGCGCGCAATAATGGCATCAAAACTGTTTGTAATAATAACAACGTACATATTTATATATATACCTATTAATATTATTATTATTATGGTGCTGATGATGACAAGACTCAAGCTGGGCCTGGCCTGCCTGTTCTCTGCAACTTTTTTTAAATAAAGCTTTAAGCTAAAATAACGCCGATTTTGTCTTCAGCTAAGAAAATATATATCTATCTAGTTGTGTTGTACCATGGGCTTGGTTGGGCTAACAAAACGTAAGTGCGATTATCATCATAGCGATGATGATGATGATGAATGTCGTGTTATTTTATAAAACAAAAATATACATAAAAAAGCAAACAAAAAAAATGTCATGCAAACTTTTTACTACACAGTTGAGTGAGCAAATTAAACAGCTAATTATAAATTGCTGTTGATTGTTTTTATACATATTTTTTTCTCTCTCTATTTCTCTTTATCTCTCTCTCTCTCTCTTTTCTCTTTTGCATCCGTCTGTTGTACATGCCAAGAAAATGGTTGGCTTTCTACTTACAAAAACAAAAATTACAAAAAAATTAAAAACTACGTAACACTCATCACTAATTAACAACTATGTCTGTTCTACTAACCCAAAAATAATGCGTATATTAACTGCGACATGACACTTTTGTATTATGTATGTAGACAGTAAACAAAAAAAAATAACACACAACAGTATAGTTTCAACTTTGTTTGATTTTTTTTAAAAAATATTTTTTGTGTAAAGATTCTGGTTCATTGAGACAGCACATAAATGACAAAGGAGATTTACTTGTGCTCCTGTATATTCTCTCTTTCTGTATAGCCGTTTGACAATAATTGACATATCAAGTATATTAATTATTCTGAATGTTTTTATATTGACGTGTGTTTTAGATAAACATATAATATATTATTATTATTATATCAGCAATGTGTTTTCACTTTTAAAATGTATATTAATTAACTATTGTCCTTTGAAATAGAACTAGAATAATGTAGACAATAATCATTCACCTGTCGTCGTGTCATTCATAAAAAAAGATTTAATTACTTTTTCGTATTTCATCTCCGTTGAATTTTCTGCACTATGTATATAATATATACATATGAAATGGTGCTAATTACATTGATTTTTTTTTACTTTCAATTACCATTTTCCATGCAGCTCTGGAACAATTTCCGTTGTCAAAATCCTTCGTGTGTTGAGAGTGTTGAGGCCACTTAGAGCGATTAATCGGGCAAAAGGACTGAAGGTATGCTTGGTTGTGATACGTAGAATATTGCAAAAAAAAACAAATATATTTTACAAAAGTGTAAAAAAAAAGATTGCGAAAAGAGTGTACTTTTTTGGCATTTGTTTCCTCTTTGTACTTTACTTTCTCTGTTTGTTTTACAGCACGTGGTTCAATGTATGATTGTCGCGGTGAAAACCATCGGAAACATTGTGTTGGTCACGTGTTTGCTTCAATTTATGTTTGCCGTGATAGGCGTGCAGCTGTTTAAGGTAAGGAAGGGCACCAAATAAATCAAATGTGTTTCAAATGCACTCATCCAAATGTTGAGATTTTGCCCAGAGTAAAATGTGCGCTATACAGTAGCTCTCTCTCTCACTCTGGTGTGTGCCAATATTTTTGGCTCTTGTAATAATAATCCTCTCGGTCTGTGTGTATTCAATTCTTTCCAGGGAAAGCTATTCTCTTGCAATGATACTTCCAAAATAACACAGGATTGGTGCAGGTGAGAAAAAAATATATATATAGTTTTTTTGATAATGTGCCAATTTCCTCAAAATAACCATTTCCAATCCATTTAGGTTGTGGTGAAGTAAAAGCAATTTATTTTGTGGTTCCATATATAAGCATGATGATGAAAATAATAATAATAATATTGCTGGAAAAAAACTCATTTTATCCTCTCTTTTTTTTCTCTCTCTCTTCATTATTCTATTTACTTTACAGAGGGGATTTTATTTCCTACATTGATAATGACATTTCCAAGCCCGTTGTTGAGCAGAGGGAGTGGAAAAACAGCGACTTTAATTTTGATGACGTTGGAAAAGCCATGCTGACTCTGTTTGCTGTTTCCACCTTTGAAGGATGGCCTCAGTAAGTACACAAGTCTTTCTCTTTCTTTCTTTCTCTCTCCCCGCATCTTCTACTTTATACGCACATTCTTTTCAAAACACGTAACCACAAATCCCCTCCCCCCCCCAAAAAAAAGAAGAATTTTCTATTGCCTTCCTCTTTCTTCATGACTTGTATTTTGCTTTCTTTTTTTTCAAAAAAAATCCGTCTTTCTTTCGTACAGAAAGTTAGCCTAATTGAATAACTTCTCAAGTTTCATTTGGGATTTATTTTATTTTTTTATTTTTGCTCCACACAATCTCTGTGGAGATTTCATGTGTGTTTAATTAAATTGGCACAGATTAGATTTCCATTTAGCAGAGCCTTCTCCTTGCATCATCACTACTACCCCATCATCATCATTTTGGTGAAAGCAAACAAATAATATGTATTCTTCCCCAAGCTTAATAATAGTAATAATAATAGTAAATAGGTAGCTAAGTAATAATATCAGCTCTTTTACTACTGTTATTATTATCAGTGGTAGTAATAGTAGTATCGTCCATTGTACTAATTTCTTGCGGCATGAAAAGAAGTGACTATTCTTCTTCTTCCACTAGTGAATCCTCCTTTGCTTCGCTTCTTCGTTTTCATATTCTCTCATGAAGGAAACTGGGCTGCATGCCAAAAATGATAATAGGAAAAATGCTAACGACCTGATTATGGTTGACTTGGTTCATTGTTGCGTCCATTACTACTACATATCGCTAGTCTGCAAAGTAATGTCCGCACTTTTTAAAATTTTGTATAAAACTTGTGCAGAGAAAAAAATGCGTTATTTTCTATATTAAAAATATACGAACGTACAGCAAAAAAATAAAAAAAGATTGAAGTTACAACGAAATCGGGGCACTTCAACTACTGCCACATTTTTTTTAACGTGACGTATCTTTTGCTAATAAATTGAATTTGAGAAAAGATTATTCGTTCAAATCGTTTCCGACTTTAGAGAAATCAGTACTGGCCACTCAGCCAGTTTGCATTTTAGTTTCATTTATATACTTTGTTTGTATAGAAGACTTACGGGAAAGAGAGAGAGAGAAGTAAAGTTGTAAACTGAAACGGCAAAGTTTTGCTTTTACTTCCTTTCACAATTTTCACAATAACCACGAGTAAGAAAAGTGGAGCAAGACTTGCTGCTGCTACTGCATTCTCCACCAAAGAAACTTAAACTTTTGTTGTTGGCCATGTCTCTGTGCAAATCGCTCCTCCACCATCCACCATACCACCATCATCATCTACTCTTTCTCTCTGCTCCTGTGAGACTCTCTCTCTCTCTCTATTTATCTAATAATCTGACGAAATATGAAAGGATCCACGGATGAGAGCATCATAATAGCAATATTATGCACAAGAAATGAGCTGAGAGTAAATGAATGTGTGTTTTTGAAAATGATGATGATGAGGAGGAGGAGGAGGAGGAGGACGACGACGACGAGAGGGAGGTATGCTGCAAAGTACGAACATTTGCTGGAGTTTTTGAACTCAATTTTGTGCAGCATTCCTTTAAAAAAAGACAGTGTTCATTCTCTCAAGAATATTCAAACACACTTTTCCTTTTTCTACATTCACACGGCCAACAGTTTTTTACGACACTTACCTATTATTATTTCGCTCTCAAATGCAGAATTGTAATGGGGCTGTTATTATTATTATTATGACTACGAAGGCGCTAATATAAAGTTTGTTTTGCATATTAAATAATATATTATAGCTAGCAAAACTATACAAAATACAACATTATTTACTTGACTGGATTGAATTTTTTTTTCAAAAATGAAAGTATCTTGAAGAAAGCTAAAAAGTCAAGAATTTTTTTTAGTAAACATGTTCACAAATCCTACGAAAGAAAAAAAGATGTATAAAAGTAGGTTTATTAGCCTTAGGTAATAAAAAAATGGCAGAGAAGCATCATCATCATCAACATCATCCCTCCCTCGGAGTGTAGAGTGTGTATGCGTACTACATTTCCTCGTACTAATCCATAAGTGGCATGCTTCTCCAAAAGGAAATTGACAGTAGCTGAAAAAGTTGAGCATGGGTTTTGTAGCAACAACACTACAAACAAGTTGAAATGCATGCATCTCTCTCCGTATTCTGCTTCTCTGCTGGAAATGTTTTTTGTTGAGAGGTGGGCAAAAAGCCAAAAAAAAATATGATTATCATCATCATAGCGCGGCGTATAGTTAGTGGCTTGTTCCCTCCCTGCCTCCCTCTCTCCCTCCCTCCCTCCCTCACTGCTGCTGCTCTGCATACACAGAATGATCATCATCATCACCCTTGGATATTTGAAGTAGATATTTACAAATGTAAAAAAATAATAATAAAAAAAGGAAGATACACCGTTCAGCGCAGCAACAACGAATGAGGAATTACTTTTGGAAAAAGGAAGTGCTTATGATTTGCACAAGTTTTTTTAAAATACTATTTAGAATTTCAAAGCAAAAAAGGGAAGGATGGTTTGTAAGAAGCCATTTTGACAGGGAAAGAGGGAGAAAGGGAGGAGGAGGAGGAGGTGAAGCACAAGTAAAATGGGTAGCAAATTGTGAAATATTTTGTAGTAAGCGTTGTAGTAGTAGTAGCAAGCAATATGCGTATATTATTACCATGGAGTACTTTTATAGCATTGGTTAAGGTTAGCAAGCAGCATGGGAGCTATCACGTGGCTACTCTCCATTTGCAAGAAGAAGAACGAAAAACGGTTTTTCATGCTTGAGTTTTGATTTATACTTTTTATGACAACACACAGTTTACTCACTACTGCTGCTATATGCTGTTGGCTTTAAGCACGTTTATTTCTTATAGTTTGTAACGCTTCGTTTCACACTGCCTGAATCCATCCCATTTTATTATTATTATTATTATTATTATATCTACTCACTGCTTCTGGGCTGCTGCTTCATCCACTCTTACGACGACGACGACGACGAGTATTATACCCGAAAGTTGTTGTCTGTAATATGAATATGCATGCATATAATCATAATAATAGGCAATAATAAAGTTACCCGAGGGGCCACTTTCTTTCACAAACTTTCTCTCTTTTGTCTTCTTCCCTCTTCCTCTTTAGAATGTTGTACAAATCAATTGACTCACACGGCGAAGACTTTGGGCCTATCCACAATCACCGTCCCTTTGTTGCTGTCTACTATATCATCTACATCATCATCATCGCCTTCTTCATGGTGAATATATTTGTCGGCTTTGTTATCGTCACGTTTCAAAACGAGGGAGAGCAGGAGTACAAGAACTGCGAGCTGGATAAGAACCAGGTAATCTAGACATTTATTTTTGTACCCCATTAAGTACTACACACCTACATACATTACTCAAGTGGCAATAGCGCTGCTACTGCTGCTGCTGCTGCTGCTTGGAGGAGACTTGAACAAACCGGAATTTGGCGTGTGTGTGTGTGTGGTAGTAAATAAAATGTGAGATGATTTATGCGTAATTAATCCCTTCGATAGTAAGTAACTACACTCGAATGTGTGTTTCTTGGTCGATGAAACGAAGGCAACAAGAGAA
>JAHZMT010005109.1:0-13425 GCA_027743785.1 Sinhomidia bicolor
GTATGTGACATAAAATGATTCCTCCTTGCTGTGTCAACAGCATAAATAAATTCTTTCTTATTTGTACTCTTCACCCATTCATCCTTATTTCCCCGTACAGTATCCGTCATCATATCATGATTACTAAACTTTGTAAACAGTTTTTGTATTCTATTTAGAAACAGCGCCCTGTTAGATGCACTTGTAAAAATGTCACTGTCTTTTGTAAAAAAGTAATAATATTTACCAACATTTACCTAATATGTTTTTCATAGTATTATTAATACGAATACAGGAGCAAGAGCAAATTTTTAAAAAGGGGAAACGGGTTATCGTCATGAAACACACTAATTTCATGGAAAAGTACAAAACTATTAGTAATGACGACAACTTGTTTGAATGAAGGCGAACAGGAAATGACAAAAATTCAATTTATCATTATTATTACTACACACGGAGCGAGATGCATTTACAAACGTTGAAATTTATGAAAAGACGAAAAAAAAAAATTGGTTCATAATAGTAATGATGATGGGCAACATGAAATTCATTTTATCTGCTTACTAACTTTTTTTCTCCAATTTACAATATTTACAACAGGACTGCCATTCACCAACAAAGTTTTTTCCACATCATTCAAAGTTCATTGATTCAAAATATTTATGACATTATGCTGCTTGCTTGCTGCCTGCTGCTGCTGCTACTACTACTACTGCTCCTGCCATAAATAGTTATTGTACGCAATTTCAGCTGCTGCCAATTTATAACCGTCCTCATCACCATGTCATGTTCACCACTACTTACTACTACTACCGGCTTTTTTTTTGTTTTTGACTACTACGAGTTTAAGAAGCCCAATAAAAAACTGCATGTATTACTTTTTGTATTTATTATTTTCAAGTCATCATCACCATAAATGTAAAGCAAAATTGTAAACACACACATCGACAGAGAAATAAAAGCACAGCAAAAGATTTAATCTGACTGAACATTCCTTTTTTAATAATATGTAGTGCTACACATAAAAAAGTGTTATGGCATTACTATTATTGCTGTTGTTGTTAGTAGATCATCATGATCGTCATTGTCGTTTCGCTGCTTGTCGGCATATAAAAGCATATTATTATTATTATTATTATAAGAGAAAAAAAAGAAAAAAATGTATGATCTCGAATTCAAGCCCGTATTCGTCGTTGTTGTTGTTGTCGTCGTCGTCGTGTCTTTGTCCTCTGCTCGCAATAAAATAGTGCAGCAGTAGCAGAAAAGTGTGTGAGCAGCAGCAACAGCAGTCTGTGTAGGTATTAATGTGTGCATTTCCCTATTACCTTTATTTAATTTTTTTGCATCAGCAGCAGCATGATCAGTGATCTAGTTGAAGCATAACAGAAACCAAACCACTTTGCTGAAAAAGAGGGGCAAAAGATGTACGTAGGTATTTTAGTTTAATAGCTCTGTTTATAATATTATCCTCATCATACCCAACCACCTATATGCATTACACAGAGAAAACAATTCTTAGCAAAGCAGTTGTGTAAAAAAAAGAGGCAGCGCACCACATACACACATATTATTCAAGTCATCATCATCAAAATCAGAGTCATCCTCATCATCAAACACACAGAGCAGCAGCAGCAGTGAGCAGATGTAAATGGTTGTTGTGGTGGATTGGATGATGATGATGATGATGGCAGTGCAATATTAGCGTTTGTTTCTGCATAATAATGTTAATACTACACACATATTTAATATGATGATCATGATGATGATGATGACGATGGCGTGAACCCAGGCTCGACACCAATTTTGATCACCAAACAGGAACTATCGAAAAATAGTGTGCATCTTGTTCATCATCCCCACACTGCCTGCCTGCCACTCTTGTACATAAAACTTCAAACACACACACACACATACACACATATGCTTACTTACATAGATTACTACCGAGCACATCATCATCATAGTCAACTCAATCATTTGAATTAAATTAAAGATAAAGAGAATCTTTGAAAGAGAAGCAGCAACGGCAACAGCAGTAGTGGATATTATAGGCAGGCAAATGGTTCAGTATTAGCTAGCACACAGCCTGCTACTGCTGCTGATGATGATGATGATCCTCATGATTCATGAGGATGAGTAAAAAAAGAGAAGGAACGCTTCCACAATAATAATAAGCGTATGTTAGTAAAAGAACGAAACAAGATTGTTAGTCCGCAGCAGCACATTGCAGAAACGCACATGCTGGCTGATGATCATCATCATCGTCGTCGTCGTCAGTATTGCAAAGCGAAAGAAAAAAAAGTAGAAGGATGAGCGAAACAAAAGGAAAGCAGAAAGCAGGAGGATAGCAAGCAGTAAGAAATAGCAAGAGGAACGGTGATGATGATGCTGTGCTGGCGGTGGCGTTCAGGCTTGTTGGTTGAGTGATGTGCTTGTTTGTGGTGGTGTTGTGCTGCTGCTACTGCTACTACTAAGTACTGAGGAGAAGGAAAAGAGAAAGATTTCTCAGAGGTGCAAAAACTGCAAGCATGCCATCATTATCCTCCTCTTCTAAAAAAAAATAGAATGGCAAACTCTAATTGCTAATTATACGCGTAATAATTATTGTTATTATTGAGTATGTTTTAGAAATAAAATAGTTTTTTAATTGGCAGTAAAAGTGCAAGAAAAAGGCAGAGGAGCAAGTGAAAGCATTGTGCAGTAGTGCCAGCCAACAACAACTCAGTAAGAAGGACGACGACTGGAGGAATGTAGCAGCAGAAAGTGTCCACATTTTCCATGTGCAGTTATTTGCTAATTAAGTTACACTACGTTTATATGGGTATATAGCGGAGTAATGTGACAAGTTTTGACAAACGCTGTGTACAAAATTGCAAATTTTTAAAAGAGACGGCGATGTGGTGAGCGTATCGGAATGGAAATGTCATTGCCAAGTGTGTGTGAAAATGTGCAAGTAGCAACAAGGTGTGTTTGTTAACAGTTGAAACTTGACTGTTTTGGTGATTTATATTGTCTTATTGATAATCAAAAAATTCATAATACCTGTATGACCTGGAAAACTTTTTAAAATTCGGACGAGTTTTCAAAGTTTTGTGCCTTTGGAATGTGTTTTCTTCAAACGATTTCTACAATGTTGTGATTGCAGGCTATAGCGTCAGCGAAGAAGGTATTATCATTATATTTAATTCGGATGCCTTTTTTTATTCTTAAATTGTGTAAATAGGATCAAGTATGTATATCATCCGCAGTTTAGTAAATAAGCAGAATACAACATTGCGCATGTGTTGGCTGATGCTTCATGTATTCTCACCGAGACAAAGCCCAAGCCCAAATCTTTTCATTCGCCAGTTCTGTTTTCTGTCACGTGGACTCCTAATGATGCTATCAGTCATTTCTCAAAGTCATACGAACCACTGAAATGAACTCGTCAATATTGTAGTTTACATACGCATTTGTTGAATGAAAATTGTACAAATAGGGAAGGAATTATGTTTGAGTGAGTGTTTAATAATATGTACGGCTGCAGCTTATCAAAAAAAAAATTTTGCCTTTGGCTTCGTAAACATTACCTATCATTGTGCATGTAAAAAAAAGACAAGAGGCCATGAACTTATCAAGAATTATTTGTGCTAAACTTTTTTAACTACGTAGAAACACATTCAAAAGGCGCTTCTCTGTAATGATGCATATTGCACATTATATAATAATAATAATAATAACAACAAGTACAGCATTCATACTCACACAAGTTTTATTTACATTCCAATGGCTAACGTTTGCCAAAAGATTAGAGGCTGATAGCACAAAAATAAATAATAAAAAAATAATCATCACAGTTTTTGGTAAAAGTTATGGCGGTAGTGGATATGTGGTAAAGTATTTTTCAGAAAGTGAAGAAAGCACGAGCAATTAATTGCTTTAGATAAAAACACACGCAAAACTTTTCATTCATCTTTCCATGCTGCAAAATGGAATGCTTCTATGCTATTTCGTTACCACTGGCTACCTGACCAAATAATTTTTAACAACGATTAAAATTAGTGCTTAAAATTAAATCGCAAGGAATTCGCGCATTAAAAGGAATCCCGGCTGCAAGCAAGTCAAGTATGATATATAGGCTGGCTTTAGCCTTAAAAGCGGCAGTAGCACGTTTTAACAATGTGACATTCACACTCTAGCGTCAAGTCAACAGCAGTTCTCAACCGACAATATTAAACGCTAAAGAATGTGATTTCATTGCATAATGAAATTTAAAAAAGAGATAATAATAGTTATTAAAGGATTAACAATGCACAAAGTGTAAACTAGCCAATAAAAAAGAAAATTATTGAGGAAACTATAAATTCATTATTACTTGTATAAAAAAAGGTTTCTATAAATGCGCCTATACCCACCTGCCAGGTGCAACATGCATGCATAATAATTATAATACGAGTGATGATGTACATTTGAGATAGTTTGAGAATGTACGATAATGCCCACTCATTTATCTCATAATATTATTATTATTATTTTTACAATTTTACTTCAATACAACTACTATGCATAATATATGATAGTTTATGTAGGCTGAATTGTAATTTGTAATTGCCATTTTTTTTGACGACGACGACCATCATCATTATGATGTATGTATGCTGAAAGTAGCACTGAAAACCCAGTATAAAAGTAGCATGATTTCAATTGTATTCAATTTTGTTTGTTAGCGATACCTCTACTACTTACTGCACCTTATATATAATTTTTTTTTCAAAAAATATGGGAATAGTTTTGTAGTTAGTTGGTTGGTAGTATTTGTTGTAGTAGTAGTAGTAGTAGTATAGTGCCCTGCTTTAGTGGCACATCAACATCAGGATGCTTGTCCACAAATGGTGAAGGTCGAATCCGGTTTCTTCAAGTGTAGAGTAGAGTAGTAGAGTCAGCCAGCAGCACCAACAAACACCAAATAGCAGCAGCAGCAACAGCGTCAGTCAGCCAGTTAGTATATTATATAGCATATTTTTCTTGAACAAAGTTTTATAAGAAAAAGGAGTGAACATTACACACATACACTTTTCTTGCTAAAAATTTTTTTTTTTACTTGCAACAACTTATCTACAACAGAGAGCAGCGCCGCACAGCACACAGCATCTTCTTCTTCTTCTTCTTTTATTATTATTGTTTTGCAGCTTTGCAAAATGTAGTTCAACTGCTGCAATGACTACAAACTCAAAATATGGTTTAGGTCTTTAACCCCGACGAGTGACTACTTCGACTTGTTTTCTCACTCCTACATACATCTATCACTTATACTAATATAGATATGCAGATGGATATATATTACGTGATGATGATGAGCACGTTCAAGTATGTATGTACGAATATATTTATATTACCCTGCCATCATCATCATGAAAATAATGATCAGCAGCACCAGAAACATGGCACTGTTTTTTTATAATCTTCTTTTTTAAAGAGAGATGATACCAGCAGCAGCAGCAGCAACATCAGCATAATAAACAGTGAGTTAGTCGCTGTTGTGTCATACTAAACTCCTTATTATGCTGGCTAACCGTATCAACCTGGTTATTTAGAATTTGTAACAGATCATTGCCTAGAGAGAGAGAGAGAGGCGAGCCTTATTGCCCTGCTGCTGTTCATGTTGGTATTAAAAAATATGACGCTGCTGTCTTTTTCCTCTTCTTCTTCATCATCTTCATCTTCTCCGCATTGTATTGTGTGCAGTGTTCCATTTTCTTAAAAGACGAACAAAACAAATATGCTTAAAAAAATATATAAAATCCTACCCATCATCATCATCATTAGCATCAACAAGCAAGAGGAGAAGTGGCTAAATATATCATGTACCATTTTATTTTTGTATGTAGGCTTTATTTTGTGTAGGTGTTTTCTCAATCTCCCTGGATGATGTTGCTGAACGTTAAATATTATTATTATTATTAGTATGAAGGCGGTGTTTCATTTTACGTTTCCGCAAAAAGACAGCAAGGTGCTAACAGCAAATTACATGTTATGCACACCAAAATTATTATAATATTAGACAGCAGACGTTCAACCGCATTTTTTTGAATCTGCATCTATGAATAAGCAATTTGATGCACCGTACATGATTACAGATCAGTTACTAAATTTATGCAACTGACTAATATGCTGACTTGCTACCTACCGCCACCACACGGTGTACCTACATATATAATATGTCACGGCTTATCATAGTTATCATCACCACCACCGTCGTTGTCGTCGTCTGTATGGAAATCACAGCTATTTATGTGAATACTAACAAGATGTTATACTTTTCCAAAAAGTGCTTGCACACCTCAAGAGTTCATCATCATCAGCGTTCACTACTTCCCTAAATAATAAATAAATAAATAAATAAATAATTACTATAACTGTTTTGTTATGGTTATTGTCAGAGACTGGGTCTGTAAACCGGTGTCCTCTGCTCTGCTCAGTCAGTCAGGTCATATGCCTGTTGGAAGTTATGTGTGACACTGAAAACCAATTCAGGCATACAACAGGTAGGCACGCAGGCAGACAGACAGGCCTGTTATACATATTATTTGTTATGTGTACCAATATATCACATATACACGCTACAATGCACAAAAATGACAATGTCGTACAATAGGAGGGGAAGGTGTAAAATGAGAGAAACATGTTTTTTTTCGGCTGGCTGTTACGATTTGTATCAGTTTGCAAAATTGAGGGCATAACAAGAGATGGCTTTTTTTGTTGTTCTTTTTTTTCTTTTGAGCTGCTATATGCCTAAAATAGCAGTGTAAGTATGGCGCGCACACCTCCAAAACAAACCTCGGATTTATAACACAGAGGACAGGATACGGTCCTTTGCAACGCAGTTCTTTGAAAAAATGTGAGTAATGCCAATAAAATTTTCAAGCTAGCAAGGCACCTCGTCACAACAATAAAATTCATGGTCCGAATTTATACAAACTAAATTAAATTCATTATTTTTGCAACTGATCAACTCTTGGGAAGAGTACTATCACACCACACAGCATAATTAACAGAGTGTTCTTTCTTATGCTAATCTTGACCACGACGGTGACAATGAAGATGAGCCCTATATATTTTCTGCTATTATTACGATTACCACCGGCACTACAACGCCAAGTTAAGTTAGTTACTCATCATCATTATCATCGTCCGTCACACAGATAGTGTACCTATTTAAATAGACGAGTTACCGCATATTGAATATTATCACAATATTAGCAAAAGTCATGCCATCGTCTCTGTTGCATCTCTCTGATGATCATCATCATCCTCTGATTTTAAACAGACGTTGCGTTGCGTTGCATGGCTATTCATTTTTTTTGCTCGGCTCTCGTCTTCCTAGCTCTACAAAACAGTGAGGAGGAGTAACGCACTGTTGTTCGCCACTGCGAACAAACAACGGCCAACAACCAGGTTTACTAAAAAAGACACTGCACTGCCGCTGCTGCTGCTGCTACTACTTACTATATCAGCTAATACGGTCATTTGAATGAAGCTAAAGCTAGTTTTTTTTTCTCTCTGCTCTTTCGTAAAATGGCATTATAGAGCAGTCAATGCTCTTTTGTGAACAACAATGAATACAATTATATATAATGATAATGAGGATACGGCAATATTTGTATGTAGTAAGTAAAGTAGTTGTTGTTGTAGTAGTAGTAAGTAGTAACAGCAGCAGCAGCAGTGCAGTGTGCAGTGCAGAAATGTTAAAGAACGGTGGTGGTGGTGGTGGTATAATAATAATATGTATGCTTTGAGGATAGGCAGAGAGAGATGATGCGAGTTTGCAGAGAAATTTTTTGTGTTGTGCGAGGAGAAGGATGATGATGCTCCTCTTTTAAATAATATTATTCTCCTTCTTGGTATACCTGAATTAGGGGCAATAGCACATCTGCTCGCTCAGGTTCAAAGTCTTGAATGAGGAGGAAAAAAGGAGGGTAGTAGTGTTGCAAATTACCTGCGCGTCTGCATCATCATCATCATTGTATGCATATGTGTTTGTGTGTGATGCACAAAAAACCAGGTACATTTTTTCAGGATGATGATGATGTTGATGATTGATTGGCAGAGAGTAGTAGTAGTAGTAGCATTTAATATGGAGCAACGACTTTTCTCTGTTGCTATTTTATTGTATGATGAATAATGTTGCATGTGGACTAGTTATTATCATCAACAGGACGGGAAAACGCAAAATGAATTGTGCGTTGGTGGTGGTGGTGGTGTTGTATGGGATAAAGAATGTTTAAAAAAAATATTCTTCTGCTGCGCTCAAACAGGCCTATTTTTTATCTCTTTAAATATTTTTGTGATAAAAATGTCATGATGTTAATATTATAAATGCGAAAAAATATTGAAGGTGAGCGAACTGGTCAAGTGGTATGGTTGACCGTGGAACAATAGAGATACATAATATGGATTTACTAGGGGTTGGTGATGATGATGATGATGAGCAGAGCACGCGAGGAGGATATATGTATTTATTGAGAAAATTATGAAAAAGGGAGTACTAGCAGCAGTAGTAGCACTTTGAAGCCAAAAGTTATGGTCACCTAAGTTTTTGGCCTTTTGGTGTAAAATTTATGTGGTCCGATCTACTGAGAAAGGACGAGCAATGAGGCCTTTTTTTCAGCGATTGATTATTCAAAAGATGAACCCGATGCAATGCAGGGCATATTATATTTGTCCTTACAAATTATTGATGTTTTAAAACTAAATTGCAAATTACATTGTTACTGATGAATGTATTATTCACTAATTGAATGTCTGTAGGTAGTAAATAGCTGAAGGACCAATTTGGGAAAATGAGAGCGTGCCATTGAAGCAGTGTCAAGTGGTGAAAAGTGTTTTCTGCGTTTTTGCCTATGCTGCTGACTTGCTGAAATTGTGGAGAGGGCAAGGTGAAAAGGGGCCTCACGGATTACAGGGAGAGGAAACCAATGTCAAATTGGAGGACACCGTCATGACAGCAGTGAGTTGTGCAAAAGAAATGGAAATTCAAATCCAACCACACGGAAGTGTCGGGGAGCCTGGCTCTGCTTTGTCGTTAGTGAGTAGAAATTCCGGGGCATCTGCAACCATTCATGTGATAGGGAGTAGTGGATCAACCGGGGATGAGTCGAGTGGAGAGGAGCCTCCAACTCACAACACTCACTACTCGGTGCCACCAAAGAAGAATCGTTTGAAAGAGCCAAATAACAACGGTTTATCCAAAGCGTCCGCCTCATCACTCGTGTCTCTCATTCGAGGCGTTTCTGCAAACAAGGATATAATCAGTCAGGATGACCAGCGGGACGATGATGAAGACTCTGGACCAAGTCCTAAAGATGGCGGAGTTTCAACTTCACTCACGTCTGGAGAGGTGTGTAGATTTAAATCATTTGAATCCAGCTTTGAGTAACTCAGGCTAACTGTTTGGTAAATAACGACAGAACTCTGACACTGACATGGGACCGGATGGAGATGAACACATGGGATTGCTGGGCAAATCCGATGATGGCAATAAAAAGCTTTTCGAATGCGACGTATGTAATATGAAATTTTCCAATGGTGCCAATATGAGAAGGCATCGCATGCGCCACACTGGAGTTAAGCCGTACGAATGCAGGATTTGCCAGAAGAGGTATTTTCAAGATAGCAAAGTGAACAATTGGCAAGTGAAATATGCTTATCATATTGTTTTTTTCTCTCTCTTATGTATGGGAACAGATTCTTCAGAAAAGACCATCTTGCCGAGCATATGGCTACCCATTCTAAGCTTTTGCCGTTCCGATGTCCAATATGCAACAAGGTAAGTATGTCGGACTTTTGTATGCTGGGATGTAGAAAATTTGAAAATATGGTTGATAAACAGTAACGCAAATTTCAATCATGTAGGGATTTCAACGTCAAATTGCAATGAGAGCTCATTTTCAGAATGAACACGTTGGAGGATCACATGATATGGTCAAGGCCTGTCCATTGTGCTCCTACAAAGCTGGTAATAAAGCATTCTTAATGATTCTTGATTTGTAAAAGCAAAAACTATTTTTTCGAATTTCTAATAAAATGAAACTGACTTGATGTGTTTGTGTATTTTGCAGGTTCAATGAAATCTCTGAGAGTGCACTTTTATTCAAGGCATGGCATCGATTTGGATAATCCCATGCCGCACTCTTCATCAATTTTATGTTCAAATGGAAGTTCTGCAGGGTCCCCGAATCCCTGTGGAACGTCGAATGGAGAGTACAGCGAGCTTGCGCAAGCGCTTGGTTTTGAGGACCGAGAAAAAAGTACCGACTCTTCACTCATCCCATCACATTTCTTAGTGCCACAGATTGAGATATCCTCCAATTCTCCTTATCCGCCTCATTTCTCATTTTCCGCGGACTCCAGTTACAACTACAATCAAGATGACCGGCTTGGAGGTAATAATACTGGAATTACTTTTATGTCCAAATATAACAGCGCGCGTAAAATGATGCCTTTATGTATTCCATTTATTTATTCGATTGTAGGCAATCGAAGCCCAACACCTCCACAAAACATTTCCCCTCAATCGGATTCTTCCAGCTCGTCAAACCTTCCGTCCAGCACTGATTTATTGGTGGTGAAAAAGGAAATTATGGACGAAACTTCTCCAGAGCAGTCGCTAAATGGTGAACCCAAGTCCAAGGAGTCTTCTGAAATGAGCGATGATATTCAAGATATGCCCGAGGACTTGTCATCAAACAACAGCAGTTGCAGGTGCCTTTGAATTTATGTAATTCAGTTAACCAGTACGCCCCATTTTGGCTGATAAAACATTTTACAAATTTGAATTTTTGCTTGTGTTGCGTGCAGATCCCACAGCCCAAAATGCAGTTCATCATCTTTGCTGAACGTTTCCCCACTAAAGTCCCTTTTGCGAGATGAGTGGAGGTCGAAAGAGTCATCTCAAGGGAGCGGCACAACGGGAACCAACGCTACATCCCGCGAGAGAAGTGACTCAAGCTCAGGACATTCAAGCAATAGTAATTTTCACACTCAGGTAGTACAAGTTGTATTTTTGACTGCATTGTCATTCTCCCTTATAATAACTGCATTTAAAAATGTAAAATGTTACAGACGTACGACGGAGAAGCAATCACATCTTCAAATGGCCCAGAGAATGGAGCACATTCCATGTATGGTCGACGAGGATCCACTTTTCCTTCGCCTCTCCATCAATGTGTCTACTGTGGGATCATTTTCCCAGACAAAACGCTGTACTTTCTACACAAAGGGTGTCATTCCGAATCAAATCCTTGGCGTTGTAACATTTGTGGCGAATCCTGTTCAAATGTCTACGACTTCAACTCGCATTTGCTGAGCAAATCCCACCAGTGAAAATATCATTATTACTAATTTTATTACTATTTATTGTATCGTTACTTTGTTCAATCAACATTTTCTTACAGAACTTACGAGAAAAAAAACATTCATGCAAAAGTTTGCCTATTTATTATTATTAAATATTATTATTGTTGTTATAATTATTTCGATTTTCACTTCTAATTACTTACTCGTAGGAACATTTTCTATGCTACTATTTATTATGTACTTTTTAAAGAAAGCTTAACAACGCCATAAATTCTAGAAAATGAAAGTAATACGTTCAAAGTAACCAAATAGGCAGTAGTATTATTTTAGGAGAGTATTTAGCCAGAAACAATGTAGCCAATAATTATTCTACCCGACTTTTTTAAAATATCAGACAAGCAATGTTGAAACATTTATGTTAGCAATAATAATTATTATTATTACTACTACTACTACTATGCAATGTACATAATATACTTAACCTGTTGCAATGCATAAAAAATATTAGATGTAGTTATTATAATGACAGTTTTACTACATGACCTCCAACAACACTAAAAAAATAGATGTAGCTACCGTAAGTTTCCATTGTGTTATTTGTTTCTTTTTATTATAATTATTATTCATGGTAGAGGGACAGTTTTAGTGGATAGTAGTATTGGCCTTTACGCAATTTATGACGTTACGTTATATATATTTCTTTTACTAGTGATAAAGTCTGTGTACTGTTTAATTACTAGCGCTACTGATGATGGGAACATGCAATTAATTATTTCTATTTACCTACCTACGTACATACATACATACATACATACATAATGTGTATCAAATACCTCACACTAACGATGACTAAATGAAGACGAAGAGAATATTTTTGTACTTTGCTAAGCTCAAAATAGCCGATCATATAGCTGTTTCTTTTCTGCATTCAATGCGAACTGTTGTTAATAAAACTAAACTGTTATCAAAAAGATTTTTTCGTGTGCGCAATTTTTTTTATTGTTCTGCTGGTTTCAGTTTGCGAGAAATCCAAAAAGTTTCTTTCTCGATAAATAACAACATGCATGGCAGTCAACCCACCGCATCCTCTCCGCGGCAATGTTTTTATTTTTTCAGAAAATGTATAGCAAAGTGGTCGGAAGGAAGTTCAATTGGAAATACAAATTGTTCCTGCTTGTGTGCGTTGGAACTAGGAACTGTTCATGGTTATAAGTTATATGAACGTGAAAAATTCTCATCAGCAGATGCAAAATAATAATGCCAACGTAAGAATCTGTGACGCAATTAAAATTCAAGCAAAAATTAATCAATCATTCGGATAACAGCGTGTGTTGCGAATAACGCGTAGCTATACTGTACATATTACATATAGTTTTAAAAGAAGAGCTAAATTACTTTTTAAAAAGTAAGAAAATGCAGAATAAAAAAGCACTTGAAATTTTTCACTACTTAAAACATAACTAAAAGAGTTTCATTAGTTTGAAACAAAACTAAATTAGTCAAATTAAAAAGGTTGCTTTTATTAAAATTAGAGCTTAAAAACTATTTTTAATTGCCCCAAACGCTCACTTTGATCACGAAAAAAATTCACTACTTTAAACCATCAAAAAAATAATTCAGAAATAGTACTTTTATTAAAATTACAATTTAAAATCTATTTAATTGTTCTAAAATTCACTTGGATGACAGAAAAATACACGCGTATACAGCCGGCAAGGCAATGTTTGGTGTTGGTGCTGTGGGGGAAAACGAACAGCTAGTATTGCTGTTCGCGAGGGATTTTGCCTGCGGGGGGTGCTGTCCTGTCGGTTGTACGCCAAAAACTACCTCATTTATTTAACCGTTTATTTTTTTAAGGTTGAGAAAAAAAAAATCCGTTACTCCAGTGAGTTTTCAAGCACTTCAAAATATTTTCGAATTACAATTATAATAAAAGCGACCTTTTATTTTTTAATTTAAATGTTTTTTCAACAATTTCTTGGATTTTTTGTAGAAACGTTTTTCTGATTTAGACGACAATTCGAACAATTTTTCAAAGGAGGGGGTATTATAAGGGTCATTTTTGGGCCAAAATTCAAAAAAATCCTTTTATAGCTAAAGTTGTTCAGCTCA
>JAHZMT010005110.1:0-27805 GCA_027743785.1 Sinhomidia bicolor
TTTTTAATGCAGATTTTCTCTTTTTAGCAGAGAAAATATTACGTATGATGTGTTTCTCTCTTTTCGATAAAGAATTTTCTCCCTCAAAAAAATATAAAAAATTGTAACAAGCTTCGTATGTTTTATTATTGGTTGTTTGGAAAGTGTGCTGCTTTCATGCTTAAACGTTACTGTTCAAGACGACATCATCATCTTTTTATGCGCAGATTTGTGTACATGTATAATATTTGTATAATCTGTTATTTGCACATTATGAATATTTATTTTTTTGCTTTTATCATATTAAATGATAACAGAAGAACCATATAACGCAACATGGGTAGGTAGTAATAGGAACATACTGACTAATGTCGCTGACGATTGTGGCACTACTACTGCTCCTTTTGTTATTGGATAAAATGCTTATTATATTTTTAATGGAGTACGGAACAGTTCAGTGTATTCCCTAACCTCATGTATACTTTGTCATTTATTTGGAACTCTCCCTCTTTCTCTTAGTACCAGTTTACTATTATCGTTGATCATACGAAAGAAAACGTAGGACTCAAGATGTTTCCGCTATTCCAATTATTCATTTAATACCATTTCCCATTCTTAAGTTAGCAGAAAGTATAGATAAATAAATAATATTTGTGCAGAGTCAATGAATAATAATAATAATAATGAGGAGGATATGTGGGAAACGCATGGAAATAAAAGTCATGTAAAGCGTAATATGAGAATAATTGAGATTGTGGGGAAAGGAAATGAAAAGCAGGAGAAGAAGTATTTCATAGAATGAATGCTTTCTTGCTCACTCATTTGGCATTTTGAAGATTCAGCAGGATCTATTTCCTAGTCAAGTTTGAATAATACGAATAGAATGTATGTAGTGTTCGGGTAGGTGTAAGCATTCATTCTATCTGTGTTTTTGAAAAGGTGGCATCTATCACTTTTTATATATGACCATGTAATTGTAACCTAATTTTTCTCGTCTGTAATATGTTTAGTTGTAAAGTAGTGTTTCCTCTGAAAATTAGGCTGAGCACTGCGTGGAAATCAGACAACTTTTGATAACAACGTTTTTGGCTAATTGCATCAAATTTGAACACTGTACCACTTCATTGACCAAATCAAATAGGGGTTTCCGATTTCAATTCATGACAGAACCTTTCTGCTGCGCTGTTGAGAAGATGCTTCCATGTAATTATGAAAATAATAAAGCAGCAGGAGTCATTGGTGTTCGGGAGTCACCATGAGTGAGTACTGGGGCAAGTTGAGACATGGTGTACAGTAGTAGTATTACTGCTAGCTAGAATCTGACTAGAATACTGATGTGTTAGCTGAGACCATAATTTGATTAATCCATTAATCCTGAGTTTCTACAAGGTGCAAATGGCATTTTCTAAATCTATAATATAGTTAGTTTAGTTGTTAGTGTACGAGTGACTATTTGCTGCTCTGTCGAGAATTACGCCTGTAGCTTGGAGAGATATGATACCTTGACATAACCTCACAACTACCACATCCCTTATTTCTGTACGGCGGCCGCTGTTGTGCATCCAGTTGCTGCGTGTTCATCACTGTACTACCTTAAATTTCACCCCCATGAAGGATGATGAGCTGTTGCTGTGTAGAACTCGTTAGTATGATGTACTACCTCTTTGATGGATATCAAGATGATAGCATGTATTTAAAAAACGCAGAGGAGTAGGGGCAGGGGTTTCTTTCGGCCTCCAGCCGTTAAAGCCAAGTTGTAGGCCGACGGAAACTACTTGCCTCTATGGCTCTGAACCCCAGCCAATACTGCTATCCAACGATCGCGTTATACTTTCACCGGAACAAGCAAACATCCCACTATCTCTGTGTATATGTGTGTGTGTATGTGTGCGCGTGTATGATATGCGGTGGCCACATGCACACATACTTACTTCAAAGGATCAACATTTCATTTTCACTAATGAGTTTCATTCTCAAAAATGATCTGCCACTATGATGGGATGGATGATGGTGGAACATGTGAACTGCTTAATGAATCTAATGGATAGTTAGGAAATGCAAAAAAACATGTATATATTTTGCTTGTAATTTGCTAAAATTGTATTTCTTGGTAACATATAGATAAATTAATTTAGATCATTATTCCTGATTAGGCACAAATTAATAATCCTGCATCCTACACACAGAGGGTTTTGTATCAATAATAAAAAATAGTAATATTAAGTTGGTTTGATTCAACGTTCAGAATTGATAAATAAATGTGTCCCTTATCCTGTTCATACTTGCAGGTCCCCAAAACTCAAACCATTCTGGCTATCCCTGCAAGAAAAGGATGATTATGTACCTATTCTGGATTACCTGACCAAGGCATTGCTTGGAAACTCGTCAGATACTAATCTAGGAAAACTGGACTCTGACGTAGAGTGGAGTGCTCCCGAGTATGACGCTGCAATGAGAAGAGCGTTAAAAATCCCAACCTGCCCTATAGTTCCCTTTTTCGGAGCGTATCTGAGAGAACTGAGAACTGTGCTAAATACCCCATCCCTCATAGTGCTCTCCTCTGGCTCTGAACATCATCAGCTACAAGTAAGTACAGCATGTAATAATGTAGAAGATTTATTTAAATACGGACAGTTTTAGGTAGTTACGTAATTAGTCTGTGAGTCCTAATGGCACACTTTCATACTCTTTTCAAAACCAGCCATTAGCTGACTCGGACACTGATGATGACTACTTTACTAAAATCGGGACGGGAAGTTTGTTGAGCATGAAGAAACTGAGAAAGGTTCAGTCCATATTTGAACGGATTACTATAGTTCATCAGCATCATGCCAAAAGGCAGCAGAAAACGGCATTCCTCAATGCAGATAGACTCAGGTGGGTTGCTTATCCAATATTCTTTCGTCTCCAATGAGCACTTTCATTCAAAACAAGTATAAAAAATAGCACTACTGCTACACCAGCAAATTCATTAGTCAAGCCATCCTTAAACATGCCTTTATTCAGTAGAAGCGATTAAATTAGCAAGAAACTGATCTGATTTTCTTAACTGATGTGCATAGCATTCACACATCAAGCATTGAGAGATCCGGATATCCTGACGACGAGGATTCCCAAGACAGCTCTGACGAGTTTTACTGTCACAAAAACGATACTGTTGAAGAGCCCTCTCGTGCTCCTGTATTCATTTACGAGCCAGTTCAGCCCATAAGTCATGACCCTGAGGTTTCTTTCATCCCATTTGACAGTACAAGGAGCTCCTTTGATTTGCACACTCTCCAAGCATTGCATCACGGCTGCACAGCCATTCACATTGACAGTGATGGAAGGTCTGCGTTTGTATGGGTTAAATTGGAAAAGTCTTGTGGAACAGTAACCTGGAGCAAGCCTGTGTGGAGCTCACTTCGATTCTCTCATGCACAACCTGACTACTTTCTTAATGTTGATCCCGAGACACTTCCAGTACTACCGGGACTGCTCATGAAATACGGTAGTGGTTCGGGGAGTGGAGGTGGTGGTGCTAGCTCAAGCGGACCTACTGGACTTGGACCTGATGTTGCCACGGTTGGCCCGGAGGAGGGCTATATTGATCTCAATGGCGTGAAAGAAGTGGAAGTTGGCAGTAGGGACATTGATGTTGCTGGGGCTATGAAACGGTAAATCTAATATGTGCTTCCTTAATATGTAAACGTCATTATTATTTTGGTAATTGGAGAGCACATTTATTTCTCTCCTTCACATTTCACCTCCGTCTCAAAACACTCTTAATTTTGCACTCTAATTCATAACAACACACAAACTTATTGTGTAGGTACGGAGTTGAAATATGGGCTGTACAGGATTCCTGCATTTCTTTGGTGTTTGGGATGGTATTGAGTGATAACCGCTACACAACGTTTGTCTTTCCTCCTCGGATGGCCACTGTATGGCTAAATGGTAAAATGCTAACCTTTTAGACGTTTCTCTTCATTAATTAATTGACAGTGATGGTTGAACCAAGATTGATTCTTCTTTCAAGGGTTGAGAGCTGTCGTTAAATCTCTTCGTCGTGTGATTGGTAAACCAGACCGCAGACTGGTGTGGCTGAAGGAGCAGTACTTACAATTGTATTATGAGGATGGTCGATGTCTTGCTCCTACCATGGCGGATGCTATTCGGGTACAAATTACACCCTTGACATAATCTTACCACAGTAATTACGCTGTTGAAATTGGAGCAAGTTTCACATTTGATAATTTCATTACCCTCTTTCCCTCGCTCTTGTCACACTGCCTCTGTTGGAATTTAGGTTTTTGGTGGTAGAAGATGGTCTTCTGCTACTCCACAGGGTAATGCGCCCGACACCCCGCCGTTTCGGAGAAACGCATCAGTTAAATTTAGGAAGAAGCGCTCACTGGCAAATATTCATATGATAAAGGTAGGTAGCTGAGAAACAAATCTTGATTCTTGTGTGAAGCCACAGAAACAGAAGGAAACTTTCATCAGCAGCAGAGCACTTCCGCTCTGTCAGTCATTTGTCCTTTGCTTGTCTGGTAAAATCGGTTTGTGTACAAAATTTAATTTAGGAGTCATTAATTCGAGGAACCGAGCATACAATAAGTGAGTTTCATCGGCCGCCTAGTCCTTCTTCTAAAGGCAAGGCGACTGATACTGTAGATGGTTCCGCACCAAACACACCACCTCATCAACATCCCACTTCGTTGACCCGAATAAAAAGTGCTGCTTCGATGGTACCTGGACCTTTTGAGGGATCACCTTCTCCCCAAGCACGAGTTTCTGCACTTACTCATGAAACGAGACTGAATTTTCAAAATTTTGTTTTACTCTTTCAAGCATTTAGGTAAGTAGGTCGAATGTTAATTTTTGGAATGATTTCTTATTTTATCCATGCATTTTTAAAACGACTTTGTCTATTTTTGGTATTTTTGTTTTGTAGTTTGCGAGCAAGAAAAGATTTGAGAGACTTGTTTGATTCAATTGCTGTCGCACAAAAAACTGACTGTCAAGCTGAGTCTTCGCTACCCGATTCTCCTGACCGTAGCCAGTCCTCTTCAACGTCAGGTATTTCTTTTCTTATGCCTTTGCTTTTGATTTTATTAGGAAAGCTTTTTTAATTTGCCATGACATGTTACTATAAGAAACAATTCATTTACATCATCATTTAGCTGGAGCCACACCACGTCAGGTGTTCAAAAGTAAGATACACCCTGTAGGTTCAAAACCAGAAAGCAAGTTCATATATGATGCAATCGCATCAGCAAGCATTGTTCAAAATGGAGCTGGAGTTGAGACATCGAGAAGTCGAGTTGTGACAATGTCAGCATTTACCACTTTTCTCAAAGTGCAACAAGGAGAGCGAAAGCTGGAAGCAGAAGTGAAAGCACTTATCGAGGTTGCTAAAAAATGAATGTTGAAGACAATTTTTTAAAATATATAATTTCGTAGTATATATTTTCACAAGTTTCAAAAATTATTTATGCAGCGCTTTGAACCTGATGAGACACTGCGACAGCAACATTGCATGTCCTTTGAAGGATTTGCCAGATATATGATGTCAAGCAATAACTTGGCATTTGTAAGTGAGCGAATAGTACCTCAAGAGGCAGAGTTGGATCATCCTTTGGCACACTACTATATTGCAGCTAGTCATAACACTTATTTAACGGGACATCAGTTAAAAGGCGAATCCTCCGTTGAACTGTATAGTCAAGTATGTATTTTCATGCTTACTCTTTTCCACGTTGACTTAGTCATACTGCTTATCAACGTTCTGAGTATGTTGAACTTTTTGATAGTATAAATATTATTCAATGTGAATGCAGGTGTTACTAACCGGATGTCGCTGTGTTGAGCTAGACTGTTGGGATGGAGATGACGGCGATCCCGTAATTTACCACGGGCACACATTCACAACAAAAATTCCATTCAGACAAGTAGTGGATGCAATCAACAGAAGTGCATTTTTGGCCTCATCCTACCCCGTAATCCTCTCCATCGAGAACCATTGCTCGCTTCAGCAGCAATCCAGAATGGCATGGACTTTTCAGACTGTCTTTGGGGAGAAGCTTATAACGAGATTCTTGTTTGACGTTGACTTTACCGATGATCCTTGTCTCCCATCCCCAGCTCAGCTAAAAAATAAGATACTAATTAAAAACAAAAAGATTCATGCCGAAATCATTCCTAATCCCCCTGTACACCAGTCAACTACAGCACAGAGTTCCTCAAATCCATCTGGCAGAAATAGGTCTGGCAGCCGTCCACAGTCTGCGAGAACGAACAGCATTGTGAGCAATGTCAGTGGAGGATCTATGAACGACGAGTATTCCGAATCTGATTCAGACTACGAGGATGAAATTCCTGATGGTAGGCATTTGAAGACTACTTTATGAATTTCACTTAATCTGCCACGTTACATTGTACCTTGTTTTTAATATTCTGTATTTATGTCATTTACATTTAGTATTATTTGCTCAACACTTGATTCCCCACATGTATTAATAATATATATTACTGTTTTTGTTTCCATATTCAGAACGTCTTGTTGTTTCACGACAAGCGTCAGAGCAGGCCCTACCCACAACACCAAGGACAGACTCGTTGACCAGTCAAGAGTCCTCAGTAAAAAGTACTAAGCGGGGGGCTGCACTATTGGGAACCAGTGCACCATCCGTTACTGGTCAACAGAGCGAGCATGGCGAGTGGGTTGTGGAACTGGAAGATGTTCCAAATTACCAGAAGAAGAAACAAAGTAGCCAAATTGCAAGGGAACTTTCCGACCTGGTTATCTACATCCAAGCAATCAAGTTTCGGGGTCTTACTACTCTCAGCCCCAGTAGTTCTGTACGGAACAAAATCATGCAAAAGAAAAGCATCCTTCCAACGCCAAACACTTCGGCAAGTCAGCCAGTGACTCCTGCAACGTCTTCAGGTGCTGCTGCCCCTTCGGATCATTATCCGCGCCGTGTTCAAACCAATCACCCGGTTTCCCTGACTTTCACCATACAAGTACGCGATTTGGCTTTTATACGGTTTACCGTCATTGATTGTAGCAGTGGCAGTAGTGGAAGCGGCCATCCATTAGCCCAAAGAGTGATACCCTTCAAAGGGCTACGGCAAGGATATCGACATGTTCGACTTCGCAGTATTACAAATCAACCGCTTCCAGTCACCACTCTATTTATTCATGCGAGATTTGAGGAGGAAGGGGAAGAAGTCAATGTTCCAAATGGCCAGAGAAGTCTTTCGAAGGAAGATTCCTTACGAGAGTCTATGCTTGACTTTGAAGGTACGTATGCACGTATATCTACTGTTTAAAATCAATCTCCAAATTCATGATTCAACAATTTTTTAGAAAGCTTTTTAAAATTTCATTGAACATTTTATTTATATCCTCCGTAGGAAGCTTTACCAGCGGTCAAACTTTTGGTAAACCTTTCTTACCTTTGAAGAGGAGAATGTTTTTCCTTCCAATTCACGGCGTGGTCAGCGAGGAGCCATATACAATTTTGAAGGCTACTCAGGATACAACTGCAATGGAAGTAATCAATTCTGCCCTTCAAAAAAGTGGACGAACATCTGAGAGCTCCAAGGAATACGTGTTAATTGAGGAAGTTGCTAGAGGATGGGACGCAAAAGAGAAAGATCTTCCGCCAACACAGCGTGTTCTAGATCCTGATGAGAAACCGCTGCAAGCTCAGTCTCAATGGAAAGGAGACGGAAAATTCATTTTAAAGAAAACAGGAAATGATCCTAGCAGTCGAGCATGGCTTTCTTCAATTTCCGCTCGTGGCGGTCGATTTACTGGGGATAGAAAAGCTGACAAAAGCACTCGTGATGACGATCTGCAGCATTGGGGAGACGATGACAACTTTTTAGTGTGCGTTCACAACGTATCTCCTGAAATTCCATATGCAATCTTGAAGGTAAATCAATGAATAGTATAACTACCTAAAACATTGAAATTCATTAGCTCTTTGTATTTGACCACAACAATACGCCTTTCTTACAAAAAAATTATCTTAGGTGCCAATAAGAAGTACATCACAGGATATAATAGCCCAAGCCTTTGTCAAAGCACGTCGTCTCGAAGATCCTATCAAATTTGTCTTGGTAGAGGAGTTAGAGCCAATGCTTCCATCCACCTCTGGGCAGAGTTCAGAGTCTGCAGGGTCGTTCCGTAAAAAGTCCTCGTCAAGAACAACCACACGCATTCTAGATGACGATGAAAACGTGTATGAGCGACAATTGAAATGGAACACTGTTGGAAAGTAAGTGCTCAAAACAACTCGTAAAACTTCAGATTAATTTGCACTGTGTCTTAATCTAATCTTAAGCTAATCTTAACTTTTCCTCTGTATAATGAATTTTTTACAGATTCGTCCTGAAAGAGAGAAAGCAGGCATTTTCATTGTTTGGATCGTCAAGCAGTGGCAGTCAAACATCGCAGGGAACAGGAGACAAAGTAAAGCAGTCCAAAGGTTTACGAGTGTCCACATTGGCAAGACTTGGTAAATTAAGAATACACCGAAGTAGCAACACAAAACATGGGGATAAAGCCAGACAGTATTTAGCAGAGCGTCACGCTCACAGCCTCCACGATAACACTGCGCAGGTTAACCGACCAAGAAAGTCTCGACCGAGAAGAACCGCGCACTCGGAAGGTGAAACTCTCTCTGAGGATGAAGTGCATGAAACAGACTTTATGTCTACTGTTGCCAGACTCAAAAAGGTATCCTTGAGACGTTTCCGAGTTTGGAAGTAAGTATATCTAAACAACAAATTTCATAGAATTTGAAATGAAAGGAGAAATGTAAAAGAAAAGAGTATTCAGACATACTTCAATAATGCTTTGATCACAATAAAGATAAATGATCGATCTACACCGTCAATAAATTTTAATGCGCACACCTCACACAGACTTTATGCAAAGTACACTCCAAAAAATGACAGTACGTTGCATAGGTTCGTTGTGTTTTATAGCAGACGAGACTTAATAATTAATGTAATATTAATAATAATTAATTAATTAATTGATTGATAAAAAGGTATAGTTCATAAGCACACTTTTTAGTAACTTATGTACCTATCAAAGCGGAATACAACATTTGTGTGTCATATATGAATAGCAAGTATCAAGTTTGTTATTTTCTATAAGTACAATAAACACTGCTTTAATTTCTCACGTTAGAACATATCTTAATGCAAAGACAATGCAGCGGCAAAGAATATAGTCTAGATTTTTAAGAAACCTAGTAAATAAATTGTTTAGTTTTCAAAATACTTCATTTTTTTGGAATTATTTTTACGTAGCTGATGATTAACAATGCTAAAATGGATATTTTGTATTAAGTCTAGTACATATATATATATTTGCATTTCCTGCATATCAGCATTGAAAATAATTGTCTGCTTACAAAAATTACCTTCATGATCAACCTCATAATAATCGTTTCTCTTTCCAGCATGAAGTTTGACAATGTTCAAACGATATATTCAATTCTGCATCAGTTATTTTTTAAAAAATAGTTGAAAACATTAAACACTTCCATTGTTTTGCTGGCACAAACATACGCACAAAATGTTTTACCCAAACTACTAGACTTTAATATTATTTCTTTTGAGTTGAGTACTTACAAATAATATGTCACATGATGTTCTTCTAAAATCTCAATGCTGTGATAACCTATCCTCTCAAAATTTGAATCTTACAGCGGAAATACATTTGAAAGATATCTGGTTCGATATCATTTTACGGCTTAACTAATCCTACAATATACATACCTACATATAACCAAGTTGTTGTTACTACAATTTTAATTACATAAACTACATTGTGTACATTTACATTCTGAATTTGGCCTTTAATTTTTTAAAATTGCTATCTATCATCAGTCATCTATATATCATCATTAATAAAATCTTAAGTTTTTCCGTTCAAAAGTAAAATCCTACTTCCGTTTAGCAGGAAACTGAAGTACTTACTAAGGAATCTATGAAAATTATTGAGATTTTTATTACTCTGGTGGTAAGATAAGTTACAAGACCAGCGAAATCTTTCATATGTATTATACTAGTACTATTATAGTACTTATTGGTATTCCATATGTATATCTAAAAATTTAGTAAAGCTAAACGATGATTTAGGTATAGTAGTAATTTAGCAGTTTTAAAAACAAGATATATATATGTACATACAGGTTCAAAATATTCATCAAAGAAAATTTTGTGATAAGCTGCTGATAATGTTGTGTAAGTCAACTAATTAATTATATACTGCAATATTCATACTGTTTACTTGAACAAAAAGGTGAACACGGTTGTGAGCACCTTTTTTCATGATCCATTTTCATTACCTGCTTTTTATGACTGCAAGCAATTGTTTCCGCATTTATCACAAAGTTTTCGGAGACGATAATATTATACAATGTGTGACGATGAAAACACTTTTAATAAGAGAACCAAAATATTTCCATTAAAGCATATAACAAAAAAATACATAAATATTATTGATTGTATTAAAGTGAAACATTTTTTCATAATTGAAAGTGATCAGTCAGTTGGCACTTTCACTTTTTTCTACAACGAATTACATATGCATTAACAATTTATATATATTATATTGTATTTCGCTACCTAACTTTAAATAAATAAACAAACTTTTTGTACTTTCTACATTGCGAGGTTAAAATGTTCGTTCATAATTAGGATAAATTATGTTTATTAGTTCCTGTTACCGGTTATTATTATTATTATCATTGGTTAAGTAATTGTTTGCAATATTTTTTTTAAGTTGTGTGAATGATGAATAACTGAAGATGATGATGGTGGTGCAAAGTTGAAAGAATGACAATAGTTCTCCTTTTAGCAAACATTATATTATTTTCATGTAATCTCTTAAGCATTTTCAACGCATGCTATTCTCTTTCTTTAAAAAATTTGCTATTTTTTCTTAATTTTGTTGCCATTTCATTTACAAGTAGTGTAAGTGAAGTTTATATTGTTACCATACACAAAATATATAGGTACGTACATACCTACATACAACATTAAATTTGTTTCTTCTCAAACTCGTCGAGTAGTTTGTTTTCCTTTTATTATTATATTTATTTTACCCTTGTGGAATTTTTAAAGGTACAAAACAGTTTCACAAAAAAAGAACTAATGAATAAAATCTCTAGGCGCGTTAGACTATCGTATTTTTGAGCGGTTATCAGTGATGTCAAACAAATATGGGTGACCACAATATATAATTTAAAATGTAAATGTTAACGTTGAAGCGACTAGAATCTAATTAAAAACCATAACCGGTATATCTGATATCATTATTATTGCTATCAGAAGAAGAAAAGTACAAGGCTTAAGAAAAGTTGCTGTGTAGCCTTTTATTACGAACGGTTTCATCAAAGTGAAACGGATCACATATTATTGATCACACAAGTATTAAAAGTTCGACTTTCCAGTTTAGATCTGCTATATAATCAGTTCAAATTATTTTCGTATCGACGTATTTGAAGAGATTATTTTATATCACAACAAGAGCAGCAGCATTGTCAATATTATCTGATGTAAGTACAGACATATCGATATCGGAAGATATGTGAATATTCAGTAATTTTAGAAAGGAAAAGAAATAAACAAAATAATAATGATTTATTGTTGGGCCAAAATAACCCTTCAACCATATAACCCTATATACATATATACATATGTATATATATATGTATATATATATAACCATATATCGGTACTTTGGCGTGTTTTCTTCTATTACTGGTAACGGAAAAGTCAATTAAGTATTAAGATGGTCAGTTCATTCGACCCAGTGATATTGATACTTTTAAAGAGGTGATGGGGGTATTAGAATCTCATGATAAGGAATTATATGTGTACAGGTATATGTAGCTATTAAAATATTACAACTGTCTACTAAACTACTGTAAAGTGAGTGAATAGAATCATCATTCTAAGCAGCAACTATTATTATTACTAATTGTAAGAAAGTAAGATTTGTGCAGTGTAACCCTTACCAATAAATGGGGTAATATGATATTTCCAAAAAATACAGTGAAACATATTTATATTCATTTATTTATTTTGGTTAAATTTATTGTATTGATATTTCGATGTATGTAATTAAAACGGTGAATCTCAAAAAATTATATATACCTATGTATAGATTGTAACGATGTATGAAAAAATGTAATTTAGAACCGTAACGTGATGTGGTGAAGAATGTACAAGTGAAACCGTTGAATGTGCTGTGCATTTATAAGCAGCAGAAAAGAGGTAAGGTTTATTTTTTCTGGGATGAATGTAAAATGATGGTAAGTTAGAGAGAAATATTAAAATGAAAAACAAAAAAATATCATTATTACTATTGTAATGAATGAATGAATGAAGTATGTTCTGTACTTTTAAGTATTAATGTAGAAGCAAAATGAATGTCGTGGTACTTGTACTCTTTTATTGTCATTTGCTAAAATGTTCTTCACAATAAGAAACGGTAAATGTACATATATAGACAGGTATATATTAACATGTTATTATTATTATTATTATTATTACAATTATTGTATTTTATCAAGTAAAAGTACTGGTATTATTATTGCTATTATTTGTAATTTTAATGTTTAACAATCACTATGACCTTTTTGTGAAAAAATATCATTTTATGTGATTTGAGGCTGGTCTGAGACCATAAATATTTCAACTATGTATTCTGAGCGTATGCTAAAAAATATACAAGAATATTATTGTATAAATGATATTACAACGCCATTTTTATCGACCTTTACAAATAAACTGTTACATTGTTACGTTGTTTTACGAAAGTGGAAATAAAAAAGATTTTAATGAACAAATGATATTTAAGAAGCAAGTCTTTTCAACCATATTTTATTAAAACCGTCATCTTGGTTATTGGCACTGAAGTTAAATAATTTTAGTAAAGCAAGAGAAGGCAAGGTGGATGCTTGTTAAGTATGATGGTGAATTGCACGTATTTGATGAATGTGAATAATATAAAACTCCTTACATTTTCATTACAAATAGCAACCATTATTGTGATTTTATTTAACAATTATTAAAACTTAGCGGTAAACATCAATAAGTAAGTAGCACCATTTTACATTACATTAAATTAACAAAATTTTACAACAAAAAGTAAAAAATTGTAGCACCATTGGATTATTTTAAAAGCAAAACAAGAATATTTAACCCTTGATCGATTCAGTAGACGCATCTCGTGTCGCCTTGGCAGCATATTTTCCATACGTGTCCAATGCTTGGTAAACCATGTTTGTGATATTGTCCAAATCCAACGCTCTTCCTGCAGCAACTGCATCCTTTGACTTTTGGAATATTCCGCCAAAAATATCAGTTCCCATCACGAAACGAGAGAGGCCCACGCAAACTCCGAAAGTGGCCATTACCGCTACAAAGGCCCAGAACACTGGACCGATGAAAGCGGTGAGGACGTAGTCGATTCCAGCATTAAGTCCGAAATAAGGGTAGGACCACCCAGTTCCGTCGCGGTTGTAAACATCACGATTTCCATAGTTGGAAGCTGTATTTAAACCAAAAGAGTAGACAAAATATTAGCACTGTCGTAACGAACATACGCATTAAAAATGATTTTTTAACTTGTTCACTGGTCACAAACTAACCAAAGTTAGGTTGGTGATAACTGGGGGAAGGAACCAATCCTGTTGCTTGATAAGGATAGTGGTTTGTAACGGTTTGATCAGCCGCATCAAGTGGAATTGAAAGCACTGTGTCTTGAATATTCTGATTTTGATGACTGACAGGAGCTTGTTCTCTAGCTAGTGGCGAAACTTGTTGTTGCTGGGAAGGAGTAGATGGAAAACCGTAAACGGTTGCCACGGCAAAGAGCAAATACACAAACTTTATCGTCTCCATTTTTTCTTGGGTTTTAGCTAGCGTAACAAACTGAGCAGAGTTGGAGCGATAATGTTTTCAGCAAAAGTCCGAATAGTAAATGAGTGGATTCCAAGGTTAGTACCTGGTATTTAAATACTTGCAGCAGAATTAATTTTAAACCCATCTATTTTTGATTTAATGACTTCCGTGTATAGAAGCCTGTAAAGTCCCGGTTCCCAGAATATTTTTTCTTGTGTTTCAATAGGAAAGGTATTTTGTACACCTGCAAGACTACCGCTTGTAATAGGGTTTACATTATGCTGTGTCTAGACAATAAGAATGACCCTTCAAAACGTGTACCCTTTTATACATATTAATAAATTCCACGTAAACGAGCACCTGTTTTCGTGCCTGCTCAACCTACCTGTACATTATTTTAAGTGGTAAAGAAATATGGCCTCAAAGGGTCCATAGGGTTTTGAAATGCGAAAAACGGTACTTTTTGGATGGGATTTTCCTTCAACTGTATTACCAAAGATTGAATCCTTTTTTGATCCAGTCGTCAGGAAAATTTTTCTATTGAAAAGCATACGTACATTTTACGTACTCATGCATAACCCTAATAACCCTTCACTCATTAAGTAGCAAAGCGTTGAGCTCTCTTATGTGAATGTCTGTGTCTGTCCGTCTGACCATCTGTCAACACTAAAACTCATAAAGTTTAATACCTACTCAAATTCTGTTTTCACCAGTCGAGAACTGACATTAAGGATTAGTCCTAGTGAAATTTTTAAAATCATTTTTATCAGAAACCGTTAATATTTAACGGTAACTAGCATTTCTATTTCTGTTTGTGTGTACGTTAAGCGTTATACATTAAATTTAAAGCTTATCTAAAGCGTATCGAAAAATTGTCTAGAGCTTATCGAAAGCATATCTAGAGTTCATCGAGCTTAGCGGGAGTTTATTGAAAGCTTACCTAGTTATATGCTTTCGCTACTTTCGAACATTGCGACTGTTCCGTATATTTTCTTCCATCCTTGCATGTAAGCTGTTTGGTTGGCCAGGCAAATTAAATGCACATAATATGTGTTTAGGTATACTAAATAATTTCGTAACGGTTAAACTTCCTTATCCATTCAATGGATTGAAAAGGTATTCGATCGTTTACTTTCTTAGATATATATGTTATTTTATATTCCATCCTTTGTAGATCTTTTGATTTCGTTATTGTGTGGAAAAATGTAGACCATGTCATATAGATTATACTGTTATTTCTTATTTATTAATAAGTAGCAAAGCCACTTCTTATATATGTCCACGTTGTCCAGGACGTCCGTCCGTCTTTCTATCCGTTCTGTAACTCAGAAATGGTTTTGAATTTTCAAATGCGGTTTTCGACAATCGATTTTTTATCAACTAATGACGCTCCTGTATAATTTTCAATGTTATCGGTCGATCGGAATTGTTCGAAATCGTGACAATTTAAAAAATTTCAAGCAATAACACAGGTCATGTGAAATACATATCATTGGAAAGCTCTTTAGATGTTTAGCATTATGAGTATTATGACATTACAATTTTGAAATGTTTCTCAACAGTTTTATTGGTATGGCAATTTCAAATCTTTCAAAACAATGTATCAGGGGCATTTGGCATATCTTTAAAAAACTCTGTAGATGCTGATCATTATGATATAAAATTTTTGAAATATTTCGTAATCGAAATTTTTAAAGACGTTGTTGAAGTTTTATTGTCTCTTTAATAAATCTAGTTTTAAATAAAAATGTCTCAAAAAGTCATGACTTTGCCACTTTCATATGCGTTGGCATTGCCGGTTTTATAACACTATATGGTATGCTTTATTTTTAAAATTCTCGGTACAAAATATAGTTTCAAGGTTCATGCTTTTCCTAGTATTTCAAGTTTACGACGAAATAATGCGTGTCAGATTATCACGATTACTACTCGAGCAGGATTTTATTACCTGTAGAGATAGAGATAACGTTATTCGTTTGCCTTTAAATAGTCTCGACGATTACCGTGTGAAACCATTTACTGACAAAATGTCGCCCTGAATCAAAGCAACTGACCAGAAAAGGATTTTATCTGTAGTCGACGTGCATACATATGAAATATAGCGTCTAATTCAGTTTTTATGCTGACTCCGAATCACTATTCATCACTATTCGGCGGAAGTCATTTTTGGCCATTTTACAAAGGTTTATATATATTTAACTGACAACTTGGCGCTTTTGCCATATATGTGGAATATTTCCATAATATGTACAAGCAAAATCTTTAAGATGTATTATGACTCAACAGTTACTGTCACTATTGCAATTTCTTGTTTTCAATAGAACCAGTTTCCAACGGTTTTTGACGACCGCCGTTGAGCTGGAACGTTCATAATTACACCAGAAATTCTTTTCATTCACAGTATTCTATTTTAATAAGCAGAATTTTAATAGGTTTTAAGATATTGTGTTAACGGGCGGACATGTACACGCATTTGCATCATGAAACTTAATAGCTTTTGTCACCTAATAATTAATATTCACGGCTGTAATGCTGTATTACGTATTACTGCATCAATCCATTTGTTTTCAAATTTTTCGTTTTCTGCATTTTAAACAATTTGCTAACTCTGGCAAATGGTCTCTAGGAAGCGATATTTAATAAAACTAAATGGTACTCATCGTATTTTTGAGCCTTCAAATTGGAATAAATGAAATGGTTTTTAATCTTATGTAGCTTGATAGAATAAGCTTTAATTTTTTATTTTCATTAAAATTAAAGTTGTATACTATCCTGAGCTAAAATATGGTCCTATAGTAGCTACCAATATTTTATATCATTCCTGTGTGATTGAAAAAATGTCTACAAAATCGCCAAACATGATTTCCGCAGAATAATGAATAGTCATTCGGAATCAGTATAAAAAACTGAATTAGACGCTATATTTCATATATGTCTGCAAGTCGACTACAGATGACAACGTTTTTCCTGGTTAATATTAGAGCTGAGATATTGTAATAATAAGAAGGAAGGATTCAACAATTACTGATACCTGTTCAAATACTAAAGGTGATGGCTTTAGATATACTGGAAACAGTGTTAAAAATTTTTTTTGCTTACATCTATTATAAATTATCATTTATTAGGAAGCACCATGAAAAAACAAAATTTTACAAGATAAGAAGGGCATATTATATATATTATATATTATTATAAGAATAAGGTAGCAAAACAAATTAATCTAAAATGGAGTTTCAACAGAGTCCATTATAAAAATCATTTCCGATAATTTTGTCCAGTAGCTGTCATCAGGCATAGACCTAAAGTCCCAGTTAATTTTTCCGACTTTTTTCTGAAATACAGCTGGCGCATTCAGTCCATGAATTCCAATAAATTTAAAATAAGGTCTTAATATAAGTATAAATGCTAGTGACATTATTACAAAAGCACGAAAGGAAAAGGAATAAAATCGAAGCATAGGAACAATTGAAGCCCCAGTAAACAGTGCCAATCCAGGGTGGTCATCTTCGTGGGGTGAGGGAATGGAGATGAGTGGGTGTCCCTCAATGTAACCTACGACCATTTTTCTAAAGAAGCTAAAATGAAATTCACAAAGGAGTCATGCTTATTTTTATACGTTTCGTTGTTATGAAACGAATTAAGAAATTCTAGTTACCTTCAAATATTTCAAGAAACTCAAAAATTTTACGTTGAAAGTTTTCATCTAGCACATCCGAAAATAGTCCAGTTCCACCTAAGCTCCTTTGATTATGGTAGACAGGAAGAAACATGGAGGGCAACTGAAGAAAGGTTATGAAAACATTTCCAGCTAGAAGAATTGTGATCAACCCAACTAAAAAGTAAAGTTCTCGAACGGCGATATAACTTCCTATGTAGGAACTACATAAAATCGTTTGATTGTACTTTTTATATACACAAATTATTTTTTTCTTTAAATTTTAGCATATCATTTTTATCTTACTATATCCCAGTAAATTTTGCCACCGAAGCAAGCTGATGAATTTCAGGAGCTTGAGAGAGCGCTGAAGTCAGAAAACAAAGTAGTGTCAGGAATATGATGGTTGTGTATCGCTTCATCTCATGGCTTTTTCAGAAGGCCACTTTAAGATTTTATGTGCACCATGCAATGACAGCATACTAGGGAAACGGAAACTATTTATAGTCAACGACTTTTGAAAATTTAATTTTTACACATTTATAAACCTTTATTTTAAAAACCTTTTTTTATATTTAATTATTTTAGTATTTCTTTGTTTTGTTACTGTGAGGCTCTTGCTAGATTTACTTTAGCATGTAATGTTTTAAGCATTGGAGATGTAATTTTGTCATTTTTTTGGTTTTGACTGGTAATATATTTTAGTAACTGGCTTGGATTCACATATAGTATTAATTTAACTCACCAAAAAATAGAATGTACCATTTGGTAATTACACTAGCTCCAAAACTTGGTAATTAAATTGAAGGATATTGTACTATATATAGTTATATTTACTTTATGTGAAAAAAGACACTTTGCACGTTATCAAATTTACTTTCTTTTAGTTCATACTGTGCCGTTAGTTTACTCATGTTGCATGTTGCAAAACTGAAAAGTCACATTTACACTGACCACTGAAATGATTCAATGGCATCTAGTATTTCGTTCATGTTGTTAAGCAGTCTATCTACTTCGTTTTCGTATCGGAGAGAAGTTATTTGTTTCAAACTTCTTCTTCTCCTCCGCTTGTTTGGTGCAAAAATTCCGTAAAAGATGGGTGACGTAATGCTGGTAAAAAACAGGTCAATAAACAACAAGACTACTACAATATAGGCGAGAAAGCCCATCCCGTAAAACACAGCCTCCAGACCAAACTTGTTATCAATGCCTGTGCTAAATAAAAATAATAATAAAACATGGCAAAATTATTCGGCATGGTTAGCAGTGTAACCTACTCTACTGGAGCTTTAAAAAGTAACATATTCTCTTTGATTAACCGACCTGATTCCCTCGAACACTAAATGTGTATCTCCAGGATCATACCGATCCATTTCTTCTCACTTTTTTTAGCACAAATATTCGGAAATTTAACTTTCAGAAACTATTTTTTTCGTTTTTGTTGTTAAAGTAGGTAAACTATTGGAAAATGATTTTACAGAGCTCATGATAATTAAGAAGTGCGATGTGTTCAAGGTCGTAAAAGATGATAATGATACTGATGATGAGATCGGATTGACTTTGCATTTATATAATATTTGCTATCGCATACAAAATTGAAAAATCTGCCCTAGAATAGAACAGGTTATGTGGACACAGCCCCATTTCGCTGTCCCTTTATTATCATATCATTTTAAGATCTTCTAAATATATGGCACATGTGAAAAAGTGTGGTGCTTTCTTACGGATAAAGGTATGGCATGATCTAAATATTATTATTATTATTATGCATTGTAATAAAGTAATACAAGAGCAAGGAAGAGTGGCCACTGAGGCCCATGGTTTGGTGACGTCATTGTGTTCCTAGCAATAGTCAATTCTATTTATTTCAGTTTTCTCATAAATATAATATACTTCAATTGCACTGCGTAAAAAAGCCACAAAGACTGAACAAACTTAGAACCATTTTTTGACAACCGTCCACCCCTTTAAATACATAAACTTAATACCTTTTTTTAGAGTAGTATGCAAAAATACAATAAAATGACATGAGGTTTTTAAAATTAAAAAAGTACTGAAAAAGTCATAAATTTCTAATCAATTTTCTTCTGTGACAGCTCGTTATATTTGTCCAGGGCATCGAAGACAGCAGTGGTAATGTCCGCCATGGTATCAAAATCGAGGTTGAGGTTGGATGGCATGAAACTTCTGGCAGCTTCTTTAACAATGGCGTAATCTCCAAAACCGCACAACCAAGCCAAGAGACCAAGGATCACTACGGCAATGACGATGAATACAATCACTCCAGTGACGACGACAACCACACCCTCAGCTCCCCAAGGCATTAGTCCGTACCAACTGTTGGGAACCTAGAAACAAAGGAATAAAATTTGAGATGACTAAAAACTAGCGGAGACTATTTATTAACACAGCAAGTTTTCCTTATAAAACACATATTCACTTTTCCGACGTCCAGTCTAATAGTGCACTGATAAACAAATAAAATCGTTAATTTACGGGACGAAACAAAGAATATTTACCAAATATCCTTCAAATCCTGTTTGAATAGAAAATCCTGGGTCGGGAAATCCTTGCATTCCATATGGAGGGGGATAAGCACCAGGTTGTGGCGGTTGTTGCGGAGGTGGAGCGCCGTAAGGAGCCATTGCAGTATCATAGCCTCCATATCCCCCTCCGTAAATAGGGTTACCTGGCATTTCCCGTTTTTCCACGGTGGCTGATGCAGCCAGTCCAAGACAAATGCAAATAATAACAAATTGTTTGTTGGCCATTTTAACTGGATTACAACTCTCACTTTAGCACACTTGATAAAATCAAAAGAATAGATCCCGAAAAATAAATTTAAAGTTAATTTTCACAAAAAAATCCGACTTTTTGTTACAAAATTAAAACTACTGTTACAATGATATTGAATGAAGCGAATTTTCAGATTGAATGAATGTGAAGAGGCCTGATGTCACTTTATATAGGGGATACATTTCATCATGTTGAGGAGAGAGATTTTTCTAAAAATAATTAGAAACGCATGAAATGAAAACCAATCAATACACTTTCAGATGCGCTTCCATCACAAGATGCAGTCCTTCCTGGACACCATGAAATACCTGAGCTTGAGCATATGACCATGCTACAGGGTACGAAAAATGCATAATATTATAGACATAAATGCAATGCACAGATCAGTAGCCATCTCTGTTTTACGAATAATATTGCATATTGTATCCAAGTCATGTCATTATAGTTTGTTGAGGTGGTAACAATAGGAGCCCTTTTTGCGTTTATATTTTTAGATTACATATATCCAGCGAGAGTGAGCCCAGTAGGGTATTCAGGTAAATAAAGGAAATCATTATTATAATCAGTATAATGTAAATGTACGCTGCTCAGTGTGCAAGGATGAGAACCTAAATTTTATGCGTCTGCACATGCTCAATACATGTTTACTGGGAAGTTCTCCTCTCAACTCCACCTGAAACCAGGACATTCCACAAGTGAGAGGAAGAGAGAGTGAGAGTGAGAGTGTGACTTCATAATGAAAGTTTTCAATTTCAACACAATCATTTTACACAATGCAAATGAATGATACATAATAATGGCGATGATAATAGTAATGACATCGCCTTGTTTTGTTGCAAACAACAGGTTTTCATAGCTTTTCTAAACTACCTCTCGGGGTTTTTGCTCACTCTTATTTTCTAATTTTACCATTTAGAGATTTAGCTAACCAACCAGCAACGTCATCCCGGGCCTTTAACCGAGGTTTTTTCTTGTTAATTTAGGACATGGAATTTATGGAATGTTGCTATCAGTGTGGCTGAAATTTAGAGGGAAATCAGAAATTAAGAAAAAAGGTAAAATGAAACACGAATAGAAATTTGTCGGGGAATCATGACCTATATTTTACTTCTTTGTATTGTCCGTCTCATCTCATCACATGTATCATCCGGGTCTAGGCCCGTTTCCCGTACGGAACAATGCCCGGACGGGTTTAGAATCCCGGATGACACTTTGCCCGGAAAACATTTTGCCCAGAGAACTCATTGCCCGGGAGACATTTTACCCGTTGTAGTTTTTGCCCAGGAGACTCTTTGCCCGTAATTCTTATTGTACGTACTTAAAAAAAATTCAATGGCAATATCAATGAAAAGTATAGTAAGTTTGTATACATACCTACACTTATGGTATTAAAATAATTGTAAACAGTAAACATCAGTGTAAAATTGTGAAGTAGCGTTAGCTATTAAGCTGGAATTTGTTATTTTTTGACTGTCCGTGTGCTTTTGAATACGATTAACTTATAAACTAAACGAGGGTTTGAAAATCCGTCATTAGGATTGAATACTGTTATCGGAAGCCCAACTTGAAATTTGGGCCACCAACCTCAAAAGTTACCGCTACAAGGCATTGTGGCTCATTCATGGCTAGAGCCTATTTTTGACGAATAACAAGAATTTAAAGTCAAAATTAAATATGTTTAACTGTTTACGTGAAAATGAGTATTTTGTGTCAACATTTCTTGAATCAATTTACTTTGTTAATGTTCATTTTAACGGCTATAAGGATTGATATTTATTAAAATCTCGAGCTTTACTTTATACTCAGTTGACTATGTATTATGCATGCAATATGACTTATCCAATTAGCAACCACGAAACGGGTTAAAACCGTCGGGACATGTATTATTCTAATACGATAAGTGTAGGTACATCATTTGTCGCAGACCTATTCATCTGGCGAGTTTTTGCGAGATACCGGACGCTAGCTACCAACCTTAGCCGGTACTCATAGCCGCCACGCATCGTTGTGCTATGATGCAAGTTGCCTTTTCATAAGTGAATACGTTCCTGATAAACACTAACGAGGAAAGTATGGTACCTGATTGAGTCAGAATGGCTTCAAACTTGGTCGTACAGTAAGTCTGAATAAGTTTACCCTTCACAAAAAATTTCGGCTGTGAATGGCTTTTTGTTCCTGAAAAGTTCAAAAAATTGACTTTTTAAAAATGAAAATTCATGGAAACCTTTTGTGATTTAACCTGAGTAATTTGATCTGGGAGAACGGGGCAAACTTTTTTGAAGTAAATAAAGTCGTTTCTAATGAATTGAAGCCGATTTAAGCCAAAACTTTTCAAAAAACATCGTTTTCATGTTTTCATATTTTTTCTCTCAATCAAATTTCCCATGTTAAATCCCATAAGGTCTCCATGGATTTTTTTTCAAAAAAGTGACTTTTTTGAATTTTTCAGAAACGAAGGGTCATTCATAGCCAAACTTTTTGTGAAGAGTTAACTAATTTAGACTAACGGTATGACCAAGTTTGAAGCTATTCTGACTGAATCAGTTAACGTACTTCTATAGTGAGTAAACCACACAGTCAGAATGGACAGAGAATTAAAGTAGCAAAACATTTCACTGGATAATAATGTAAAAAACATAATGTAATAAACTTTTGATTAGCATTAGATAAGTTCTAGGTTACGCGTTACGCATACATAAGTTAGAACAGACATAACGTAAGTATACCTAAATAGTACCTCAGGTTATCTTAAAAATTTAACGGTTTCTGATAAGAGATCATTTTAAAGTTTGTCCCAGGGCTTTCCCTGGATGGGTTGTTATGGACTGGTGAAAACAGAATTTGACGAGCACCTACCATTTTTGAATTATCGTGTTGACAGATAGACAGATAAAGTAAACTTTGGTTATGTACTTAACAATAATTTTGTATTACAATGAATTTTTAAAAAACGATATGTCCTGTCTATTATATATGTTTTGGACCCCTAAATATGTTATTAAGAATAAATATTTGTTCCTGTTCATTTTAATAGCCATACTTATATTAGGAATATTAAAGCTTTTGTGGCAAATTTTTAAAATAAAAGCTGTAAACAACTCGTTTCTAGATGAATTAATGACGGCCGTCAAAACTCATGGCAGGTATTTTTCGAATTGCGGAATCGGAATGAAGACACCTTTTATGCATTCTTGTTTCTTGGAAAAAATTATAAGTACTCATACTAAGCTCTCCCTGTTAAATTGAAAAATGTGTTACAGACACTTTATATTTCATACCTACATACATCTTAGAATCTTAGATAGTCATCTTAATGAAAACTAAACTTTGTTTTCAGTCTGATAAGTAGAAAATTTAAATCTAATGCAATTTCTTGTGCAGACTTAAATCTTTCGAAATTTCTTAAATATATAACTTGAATCTTGCTTGTGAAGGCAATTTAAATGTACTGCAAATAATATATAAATAAATAATTGAGTTGTTTCACTACAAGGAGAAACTTGTAAAGGTAGTTATCAATGTTCCGGGTTTTTTTTATTGAGCAATTGATTGCTGTTGTATTGCTGTCATTTCAATGTACAAAGTAAATGCATCAGCAGGAATCATTTTAAATTCCGACGTTTCAAGGGTTGTGCTTTTTCCGTCAAACTGCCAATTTGCTATTATAGTTTTCCTATTATTCTCGTTTTGCGTCGATTTGATGTACTTTCATAAAAAATATGATCATGCATAAGCATTGTTTATTAACCAATATACTAATGCACTATAATACCATACCATTATTGTACGACTATATAACAACACTATATATGCGGTGGGGTTATGTTATCCAAAAGTAATTTTGTTTAAATGGATGTCTAAAACCATTTATTGCATTACGGAAGCACATTTGCATATAATATTACGTGCTGCGTCATTTCCTAAGAGGTTGTAAGGCATGAAATTGACATTTCAATCTACCATCACGCAAAATGTATTCCTGAAAGGAAGTAAATACTAAAAACGGAATTCCAAGGAAACTCAATCGAACTGAACTTATTTATAAGATAGAAAGTAAGGATTACTTCATACTGAAACTATAAACTGAAAGCTCTGGAATGCTTGCTCAGTTTGCTTTCAAATTCATTATTTTTCATTATTGAAATTCATTAAAATCATTATTTCAATAATATTTTTGAGATCATTGTTAGTATGATTAAAACAGATAAGCTGAGAAATCCCTATAACCATCGCATTCAAACATGTATGGTTGGGTTTGTTTTTGTACTTTTCATATTATTCGTGCATCTTTTCTTGTCTTATGGATCTGGGCAACAACGGGTCTCTTTATACACAAATTCAAATCCACCCGAAGTCTCTAGCAAAGTGGTAGGCACCTTTGATATAAACTATGTGGAGGAGAACTTGTATTCCTTGGATCAAACAAATCCTCAATTGATCCAGTACACTCGCATTAGGCACCTTACTCCGCCATCTAAATTACCTTATTTTTTGGAAGGAAATGGAAACTACAAAGATGAGTTTAGTGGCTGGGTTGCCGAATTTTTTGGAAATAAGGTAAAAAAGCAGAATAGTTGAAAGCAATGAAATTTTGCACGTATACTTTATTTGAATTTTAAACATAACTAAATAATGTATATTCTATGTCAGAGAAACGGAATATTTATTGAAGCTGGTGCTCATGAGGGCGAAAAAGGTTCTCATACTTTGTATCTTGAAAAAGAGTTAGGATGGACTGGTCTTCTTGTGGAATGTAATCCAACTGTTGTGCCTTACCTAAAATCACATCATCGAAAAGCATGGATTGCAGATGTTTGCCTAGCTCCCTCCAACACGCCCGGAGTTGTATGAGTTTAAAAAAAATTTAAAGTGAAACCTTTGAAACTAGCTATAAACTTGATCAATATTAATTTTTTCATTTTTAAAAACATTACCTAGCTTAACTTTTCCAATCCAACGAATTGGACTTATAGTGGAACATTTAAGGTAGATTCCATTGAATAAATTATTTTTAAAATTTTTAAAAAATTTAAATAATATTTAAATTTCAAAAATTTAAGAAACCATGGAATCTGCCTGTACCTACAAAATGGACGTTTTTTGATGTGGACACCATGCCCTTTTTTACAGTTCTTGCTGCATTAGGATGGACAGAAATTGACTATTTCAGCTTTGATATTGAAGGACTTGAGCTGTCCATTTTGAAAACTTTTCCTTTCGATTTGATTATATTTAAAGTACTCATCATTGAAATAATGTTTTATACAGAAGAAGAAAAGAAAGAGCTGGATGCGCTTCTTGTTAAGAATGGATATCATTTCGTGAAAAACATGCAAGTGGACAAAATTTATGTTCACAAATCAGTTAAACATCTCGTTAAACTTTAGCACAGCATTTCGACGCATTAAGATTTAAACACTATAAGTTTTTGATTTAATTTAAGGAAAAGCTTCCAATACATTTATTTTTTATTGCTACTCAAATATACATAATTTGAAAAACCCCAAAAATATTTTGAAAATATACAAAAATTATTCTGATCCTACAAGGAGTAAGTGTTTTCCTCTCAAATTAAGAAACGAGTACTGAATAGCATTATCCATAACACTGCTATTGTCTGCATGAAAAGGTCGTAGTCCTTGATTTTCTAAAACTTTAAACATATCCATAAACTCAGTTTGGTTCTTTACAGAAAAAGTCACAATTAATTGAGCAAACGGTAAAATTTGTACTTCGAAGTCTTTTATAAAATGATTTAGCACATCATAAATCTTATCTTTAATTTCCAACACCAAAACGTCCAACCACCCGTGTTCATTCTCCTTCATAATACTTCTCAAAGTTTTCATTGTCGTATTAAAATTGCTGGTACCAATTTCTAAAATTGGGAAAAGATTAACATTCTTCAACTCTGACAAGTCTTGTGAAAATGAATTGCTATTATTAAACTGAAACTTGAAATAACTACACTTGGTTTCAAATAGCCATTTCCTGCTAAATTCGTTTTTTCCATCATCACCTCCGAATGTATATACAACGCATTCTTCTGGTTTAGGATGAGTTGTGTACAGCTCAAACCCACAAACCCATTTATTATCACCAATATCTTGATCTAAATACGGACAGTTAAAAAAAGGCTCAAAAATGTCCTGTAGTGATTTAAATGAACTCTTATTCGCCTCATTTGCTCTGGTTAACAGCAATTCCCTGTCTTTAAGTTTCTGCTGATACGTGCGCTCTGCTCGAATAAGTTTTGCCTTGAGAATTTCGGGTGCAGAGGAAAGCTGGTTGCCTGGAAGCGGTTCCTTTTCAAAATCTTGCTGGTGAAAGTAGTTCAGGTCCACCGTATTATGGTAATACTTTTCTCTTTCGTCGTAAGGAAATTGTGTTATTGGTGACATACTCGTAGACAGTTTCTTCATAACCGCAGTTTGTGCTGTTATCGCGTTGAAGGGTAAGGTTGATTCAACTTGTTGATTGATTGAAATTGGCAGATATGTGAATGCACTAGAGTACAAAAGGTAAATGTATAAGTAAAAACAGAGAAGAACTGCAACTATAATCACAGCTAAACTCTTGATGATCCCTCTTTTTCTTTTATCCATTTGTCAAACACGACAGATAGAACACAGTCGATTTGATTTAAACCAGACAAAGTAGATTCAATAATGCAAAAGACTCGTAATAGTAGGAAAATAGTCGACTAATTTTTTATTGTTTGGTAATTCTTTAAATATACTTGAATACGTGGATGGTAGGTATGTAACTTTAGCGAAGCAAAAAATAAACATGTTACACGCGCAAAATCCTAAAAATACTGAATGTAAAAAAGATAGGTAGAGTTTTTTCACGTGTGTATTTTAATTGTAATTGCGGTGCATCCTTTATTATACTTGTCGTGTTGTCTGTCATGTCATCCGTGTGGTATTAAAATATCTGGAATGCCAAAAGGAATTTCCAACGCAGGTTTTCTTCATAAGATCACGCATTCCGAAAACTCAAATTTAGCACAATTTTGTTAAATCGGAACTACCCTTTACAGTGTCAAAGGTAATCACTGATGACAATCGCGATTTCAATTTAACAAACATTCACGTGGGACACATGCTATGGGCTTCTATGTGCTAAAAATCAAAATCTGATCTCAGAATTTTGAAAATGGGTTTACTTACGGTTTACCAACTTCAGGTTCTTACCTCAACTTTAAAAGAAGATATCGGGCAACTTATTGTTAAATTTTGAACGATTTATTAATGGCTGTACATTTCTTTATGCAGCATATTTGTGCAACTGGAAACGAAATAGCCTCAGATGGCAGTATTGAACAATATTGATACATCTGTTACTAGGAAAGACTAATCATAACTAGGTAACATAGAATAATGCTATGTTTATGGAATGCTTTATCATTAGATAAATACATATAGATATATAAAAAATAATATATAATAAAAA
>JAHZMT010005111.1:0-36395 GCA_027743785.1 Sinhomidia bicolor
ATTTAAGATTAGGTTCGGTTATTTAAGATTAGGTTCGGTTATTTAAGATTAGGTTCGGTTATTTAAGATTAGGTTCGGTTATTTAAGATTAGGTTCGATTATTTAAGATTAGGTTCGGTTATTTAAGATTAGGTTCGGTTATTTAAGGTTAGGTTGATAATATTAAATTTGATTAGCTCATTAAAATTTGCAGAGTTCGGCATAACTCATTTTGTTTTGCTGTTTGCGTCGGTGCAAAAACAAAATTTTCAACTCAGCATCTTCAGTTGATAAGAGTCCCCCCTTATCAAACAATGTGCCCTAAACTCAATGCTAACCCTTTTCGTATATATGTATTTGCAATATTTTAGTTAAATATGATGAAATGATAGTATTGTCTTTAAGTAGGTGGTACTTCTTTAATTTAAGACATTGTATTATACTATATATACTATGTAGTTATTGTGATCATCAAGTACTCGGAATCGGATTTCCAAAGATGAGCTTTTATCATTTATATGCACCAAAGTGTACCTGTATCTAAATCATTATTTAAAGTAAATTACCAGAAAAATGTTTTCCCCTGAAAAACCAAACATTAAAAGCCATTTAATAATTATATAAAAATGAAGAAAGGTCACAATTTTTCTCTTTCCTTCAATAATTTAATTCATTATATTATTGTCGAATTATCATTATTATTTGACATACTATGACCAAGAGTGCGCAGACTGCAGATCAATGAATGCTCTTTCAAAACTTAATAAACTTTCGACTTAAATATTTATCCAATCAACTATTGCCATGAAATGCAGCAAAGAAAATTAGTTGACATTGCAAATACGCAGCAGAACTGTTGAAGCAAGTACGCCGCCTCACAGAGAGCCAACGCCACAGACATCTGCTGCATTATATAAATCGACATAGTCAGGTCGTTCGTTCCTTGTACTTTGTTGGTTGGACGATGTAACGACAAACGGCAAGTAAAAAATGTATTGGTAACATTATTACACTTTTACATAAAGAAGCACGTCGTATTATTTTTATCCGCTTCTTTCTTTTGCGTGTTGAATTGGTTGATATAAACTAGACGAAGCAATGATTAGCATGAAGCAGCATGCACAAAAAAATATATTGATGATATAATGATGATGATAGATAGCACAACAGTTTTTTTTACATTTTTCACACACCGTCCGGTCCGCTCTTTTTATCCTTTGCTTCTTTTTTCTGATCATCATCATCATAATAATACACAGACTTAGAGACGTTCCTTTACAGAACAGCAACAACAGCAGTAGTAGCAGTAGGGCTTCTGTTTTTTTTATCCAATCGCTTCAATAGCATTCTGCTCATTTGTCCATCCAAATGCCACAAAATACGGTGGGGCATGGTGTGCCGAAACTGCTCACATTTCTGTAGTGAAGCCAGCACCAGCCTTAAGCATGAGACGAGATTGCTTTGACAATGGGAGAAAATTGTGAGAGGCCAACTGGCTGAAAACGAACGCACAACGGAGGGATGCAATCCAAGCTCATGTTGTCGACTTGTGTTTGCTACTACTTCCTCGAGACGGGCTCTTCTCTCGTTGCAAATGATATTGTTATTGAATTGATACACCGTCTTACTTGATTCACACTCACAAGCAACACACACTCGTTACCTCAACATCTTAACTTTTTATATTAAAATTACTGATGTTTTACTAATGATGTAGTTATTATGACTGCAACAACGTACATTCGTTTGCGCTAAATAATTGCTACATTTGCGTTTATGCTCATCAACATCACCATCACAAAGCCGTGGCGTGGGATGATTGTCTTGAAGAAGGAGAGGGCTGTGTTGTTGGGAATCTGCTGCTTCCAGCTTCCAACACTACCAACAACATAACAGTTTACTTGCAACGCATGCCAAGTTACTAAGGAAGAGCTTATTGGGGAAAAAGTGATAGGAATAAGGATTTGAAAAATTTGGCCAGGTCAGTTATGTCAATGATGAACTTTAGTGCTGGTTTTAAGCAGTTACAGTGGACGTTAGAAATAATTGAATTGAATTTTTCCTGGGTGAAGTAACCGCTTCGTTTGTTTTGGGGGGAATTTTACAGTTTAATATTGACCCTTGTTTGTTTACTTGCGACAGCAGTGGTGCTGTGGAGTTTACTCCACGAGATTTAAAAGGTAAGTTGTAGGTTTATGTTAACAAGAATATTAACGTGTGCCATGTTAGTCAAGTATTATTGTGTGTGCTAGTAAATGTTGATTAAGATGAGAAGATTAAAGTTTCTGTCTTTACGCAAAGAGATGGCTCTAAATGCTACAGTTAGTATGCGGTAGCTGTAAAGTGATGAGTTTTCATTCTCTTTTTGGTTTTCAGATCACTTTCAGTCGTCTCCCTTTGAATTGACGTATCCAAGTAATGAAAATGGAGAGGAGATCCGGTCGAGGGAAACACGATGTTAGTAGGGATAGCACACCCGCAGGAGGCAGCGGTAGGAGGGCACTCGTTGGTAGCAAGTCCGAGCCTCGGACAGCTCCTCAAAATAATATTTCTACAGTCGTAATACCTGCAAGTGAAGTGCCTATTGTCGGTGCTGAAGAAGTGGTTTTAAATAGAAGAGGAATGCCAGCTCGACAGAGGAAAAGGAATCGCTTATATTTTGATGACGATATGATTACACCAGAAAACTGGGGCGCTGCTATCGCACGAAATGCTAAGAAAGTGAAAGCAGAACCAGTGGACATCGATGATGATGACGATGATGGGGAAGAAATTCTCGGTGATCTTCCTGGTGTTACGCAGAGTCTTAGTCCCACCAATAAAATACAAAGTCCTAGGGGAAGGCGACCACCTTCGCCATCTCCATCACCGGTTAAGAGCAGTCCTGTGAGACAAGCACCTGCAAAGAAAATTATTGAACCAGTTCCAGATAAGATTCCAAAGAAAATCCCTATTCGTTCTGTTCCTGAAAAAGCCTCACCACAACGTGGCAATCGTACACCCTCGTTACAACTTATCAGGACCTCGCCCGATAAGTCTCCACGACCAACTAAAACTATTACAAAGACACCTGTGCCTCCTCCAGTGAAAGTTGTTCCAAAAGTACCCATCCCAAAAATTAAACCTGACCCAGACGCCGACTTAATAATACCAACGCGTAAGAAAGATATGGATAAATGGGGAAAGTTGGTTCAAAGAGCAAACAATCTAAAGAAGGATCGCGAAGAACGCGAAATGGAGAAAAGATCTGGTGGCCAAGTTGATAAAAAAGGAGGATCAAAAGCTCAACAGGATCCCGAAAAGGATAATCAGGATAATTTTGAGAAAAAGACGCCCAAAAAAGATCAGCAACAGCGTCTACAGCAGCAGGAGAAAGAACGAGAAAGGCTACAAAAGGAAATGGAGAAAAAAGAAGCATTGATTAAAGAAAAGGAGCAGGAGAGATTAGCAAAAGAACGTTTGCAAAAAGAGAAAGAAAAGAAGGCGCTTCTTAAAGAGAAGAAACGTGATCATAGAGAACCCATTACTGTGTTACCACCCGTTGTAAAACTTGCGTCTAGAGCAGCATATATTTCGACCGAGGAGCAACAGCAACATCATCAGACTCAAATTATTCCGCAACAACAACTAATGGCAGTAATTAAGATCGATGACACATCATCGCAAGTTATCGATAAACGTGTAGCTCATGACATTAGCATTAGACTTCGAAATTTGTTAAAGTTGCCCAAAGCACACAAATGGGTATGTTATGAGTGGTTTTACAGCAACATTGACAAGTAAGTATTTTTCATTTTATACATACATTATTGTAGCAAAATACATTTTTTATGTAGGTCGTTATCACAAAAAAATCTATACCAGTTTTTATAGTTCCACCAAGCTGTTTGGGCACCGATAGTCTCTTTACTACATAACTTTTTCGTTTACAGAGTCTTTTTTATTTTCCATCGTATAGAAGTATACCTTTTCATTGAAGTGATGATGCTTTCGTCGGTCGAAAATTTTTAATTGTTGCATGAATTTTTTAAAAATTAGTCTAATGATGCACCTGAGACAGTCTCAACGTCTAGCTTTGCCTTGAAAATTCCTCGTAGAAGTGGAGGATTTACAGTTGGCACTTTTAAATTCCAAAACCCTGCACTACTGGGAGACCAGCCGGAGGGATTTCCCAAGTCACCATTTCCTGCTGATGGCATGCTTGGAGGCTTTCCGATTCGGCTTCTTGATATGATTGTACGTTTTCTTTTCCAAATGACACGCCTGATTTACCTAAACGGAGAATAATTCGTTGCATCATTCACAAGATTCAATTTAATGCTTACCACGAGTTTTCTGTATATATAGGTACGCTTATCCAAGCTACTGAAAGCCAAACGGGAGAAGATTATGACGTTGAAAGAATTAAATGTAGAGGCTGAAAAGATGAAGTCATACGGAAGGCCATATAATGCCGAGTACCGGACACGTTATGCCCGATGTGTTCTTGATTTGGATTCCATGAATAAAGAAATGGCCATGTACTTGGAAGGAATTCAAACTTATTGTCTGGAGGTAATCCAAGTTTAATAACATGTATTAATATTAAGGAAGCGTTTTAATCAAGTTGAAATGCTCTAATTTGTTTTTGCATGTGTGTATTTTCAATAGATTACAAATGATCATGGATCAACAACTCAAATGGTTATACCAGAGCATATTTTAGACAGTTCCAGGCAGGAGGCCTCCATGGTGGTTTCTACATACAATTGTAAAGCCAACCGTACGTTAGTCCACAATCAAAAAATTGTTGCCCTTGTTCATCACTTGACATCATTAATGCTACAAGTTCGAGTAAGTAATGAGTCTCAAAATGCAGCAATTAATTTATCTGATTGATTATTATTATTATTATTCGAATGCATAATTTCAATAGATTGTTTGTCTAATTTTAAAATGTTTGATTTTACGTAGGCCCTCTCATCATCTGACAGAAATTTATATGAGCTGAAAAGTTTAAAGGATACGATAAAGGATGTCAAAGCATCTCTAGAAGGAAAAAATTTGCAGTGCTTTCAAAATAAAATCGAAATTCCTATGAATAGAATAATTGCAGGACTTTGCGTTTCACAACCAAAGGCATATTAACAAAAGTTGTAGTTGCAAGTTTTTTTTTGTATCCTTAACCCGTTTATTAGTTACTTTTATTGCTGGAGTAGTAAAGACAATAGTTGCTAGCACAGATATCTTGCTCTTGTTTGGGACAATAATTTTGGGTGTAGTAGGGAGTACTTTTAATGTGACAGCAGTTTTTACTACGGAATTTATATTTTTGTTATCCAGCATCTTCTTCAAAACAACTTTACTTTTGGGTTAGTACTGCCCAAATCTTTAGTAAAAAATTCAGTAATTTTATACTTTGTTGAGAAAATGAAAGGAAAACGAGGAGGGAAGATATTTTTATGACATTCTATCAACAAGTACTCAACTAAAACACTGCTGCTGCCTTCTGATGAATTATTAAAGGCTAGGCAACAGTGTTTTCATTTTACGTGCGACAGACGGATGTACTGCACAAGTTGCGTATATTAGTGACAATAGCTTTCTATGCAAAATAGATGATAATAATTTCTGTATATTTTAACATTAACTCTCACGGAGGAAATGGAAGGTTTTTTTGCCATTTTTAGATATGTAATAGTGATTCGATAATAAACGCAGGCCTTGAATCCTATATTCACGTTGTATATTAATTCGTTCTTCATTATGCATTAGTTTCTTGAAAATGAAACCTGTAAATACTGTAATTTTATTTAGCGTGTGCATGTTATATATATATATATATCAAATAAAATATTTGTAACCGTACGAAATTTGATTTTAAATCGTTGATTAAAAGCCAAGTTTTATGAAGTCGTCTTTTTTCTTGATACACAACTTTATTTGAAATTTGAAAATCATATTTGCAACAGTAGTACACAGTTACTGATATCGTAGCGAAAAATGGAATTTTTGAATTAAGCATAGACATTCCACAAGGGTTGCAAAGCGTACGTCTGAATAAATAGTTTAACTGTGACTCGATACGACATATTATGAGCATAAAAACAATAGTAAATTTCAAAGTTTTTTCACACGAATATATATTTATTTATTGACACGAAGTGCGTACATTCGATTTGCATGCAAACTACAAGTTTAAAATTCACACCAATCACATTTGCATGTTTTGTGATTAATTATTATAATCCATGCATATATAATGATAACATTATAACACATTATTTATAAAACTTTATGACTACGACTATGTATCTAAAATACTTTGTAAACAATTGTCGATACAAAAATGTTAAAAAACTATTTTCACTACAGTCACGGAAAACGTAACATGCTTTTTCAGTGCACACACACAAACAATACGACACGATGACGTGATATACGATAACGTTTTTAAGCAATTTATATTTCATATCGGATTAAAATGATATTTACATATAAATAAAAATATTAAGCTTTCTTAAACATTTTTTACATGTCACAATATATTTTGAGTTTATAACGACAGTCGCAAAAAAGATTCATTAAATTGCTATAATGGGGAATTTGTTCTGCTGCTTACATTGACAAAATATTTTTTTAAAGTTTTTTTTTGAAATATTCACGTTTTTACTTTACTCTGCAATACCGCTTGGCACTTAAAAAATCAAAAGTGCTCCATTAAATTTTAAGTTCTTTCAAAAATGTATTTTAAAACTCTTTTTATTTATAACTTCTTTACGTTTCATAGAAAGCGTTAATTGACGACTGATTTCAAGTTTCTAGTAGCTACAAGTAGAACAATAATGGCTCGTTACATCTAATATAATATATTTTTTGTAGGTTTCTCTCACCAAGCGTAATTACAACAAGTGAATACGACAATAAAAACATTTAATGATACTATCAACAACTTGTAAACAATAATACTACGTTATTACATACAACAGCAAAGGTTATACATTCATATAGTATACTATTCATCAAGAAACTGTCCTTGGGGGCAACGTAAGACCTAAGATATTGCAACCTTATAAAAAATGGGAAGCGATTCATACGAAAAATAATAGAAATATGTATATTAAATAATGTGCAAAATCGCTAAAATTGCATTGCATATGATCATTAATCAAGAAATAAATTACAATACAATATTGTATTACAATTACAACAAACGTAAAATGTCGATCAACGATTTATACAATAAAATTAAAATATTCTTAGTGAATGAAAAAACGTAAAACCACTTAAATAACCAAGCGTGGAATTTATCGCCTATTTACATCGATGGTTGTTATAAATTTTGTGAAATATTTAAGTGATTCTGACTAAAAGATGTTTGAAAAAATAAAAACTAAATTGCACAAGTTTCGTGCAAGTTAAATTTGGAAAGTTGACAATAAAACTTTAACGTCTACCGCCACGTCCTCTCCCTCTTCCACGTCCTCGCTTTGGCGTAACACCTACTGCAAGGTTTCTCTTGTAATCATCACGTGCAGTGAAGTCCAAGAAAGGACTTGGCCTTTCCAGACGTTTAAACTCTATATACGGAGCAAGTGAAGTGTCTGGAATGGATAGCAGATCATCGGAATCAGAATCGAGATCACCTAGCGACCTAGGTGATCCTATGGTCGAACTGTTGGAAGTTGGAGAACTGGGTCTCTCAAGTTCATTTTTACTATTTTGGTTAGTATTCAGTGAGTATTTAGTGTAGGAGAAACTGTAATCATCAGACGGTAAGTTTGGTCTCCATTTAAATGAAGAAGATACCATGACATCATCCAAAGTGTTACTTTTGGTGTCGAATGTTGTTTCATACGTACATATTGATTCTTTGACTTTCTCGGATTTTTTATTCTCCAAGACTTTCGCAGCATTTTCTTCATTCCGATTTGCATAAGCAGATGCTTCCAAAATTACTCTGCTTATGGTATCAGAAACTGATTGTTCCATGGCAGGGCTCATTTTCTTTACAGTCCTAGGGGTTCTCTTTGCCTTGGTGGTTACGGGCGTTACGGGCGTTACGGGTGGTGTCTCCTTGACAGGAGATTTACTGTTACTTCTTTGAGATAAAAGCTGGTCCATAATTGCTGCTCTTGGCGCCTTCGTCATCTGTTGCGTACTTGCAAATACAGTTTTCTTTATCTCTGGGGGCTTGCTTTTAACGGCTATAATATCGTTTGAAGTGGCTGGTGGTGGTTTCGAAACTATTTGCTTAATTGGCTTAAATTTCTCATTTGAATCTGATAGCTTTTTAACATTCTTACTCAAAGGGGTGACTTTTGAAAATGAAGACGGTAAAATGTTCAGCTCATTTTGAACACCAAATACCAAGTTTTCCCCAGCGGATGTCACTCCCGTGCTGATCACCTTTTCATTGTATTTACATTTGTTTTTCAGGACTGAAGACTGAGTACAGACTGGAGAGTTTGATAATTTTTGAACATTTTTTTCCTTGGCCTCTGGAGTAAGAGTTTTAAGTTTTTCTTCAGGAAGGTCGACAGGTTGTAATTTTTTTGCAAATTTTATGGATTTATGAGTGGTCTTGTCTGTCGTTTCTCCTGATGAGACTAGTTGCTCACTCCTTTCTCTCTTGTCCAGTGAAGTCCAGCAAAGATCGTTGTTAAAAGTTTCCATGGGAAGGTGAGAAGTACTTGCTGCCTTGGTTACTTTCTGAACAGATTTTTCTGCCGTTTCGGCTGACGACGGTACTAATTTCTTGTCCTCTTTCTCGCAGTATTTGGTATTGAGATTGCCAAGTGGCGATAGCGTTGTTGGTTTTGGTGATTTCTGGACAGCTTTCATTTTTGTTTCCGTTGAAATGCTCATACTTTTGTTAATTTCAGTATTGCATGAACTACTACATGTGGCTGTTGATGCTATAGCTGTAGTTGCTGTTGTTGTTATAGCTGTAGTTGCTGTTGTATCTGGGGGTGAAATCGACGGCTTTGCGGGTGAGGAATCAACTGTTGGAGTTTGAGGACTTTGAACTGGTGGTGAAGGAGATGCTGGAGGTTGAGAAGTGTTTGATAGAGTCGTAATTTTTATTCCACTGTTTGACAAAACAATTCCGGCTGCTGCAGACATTGCCATCATTGTTCTCTTCATACAAAATGGATCTAAAGAACCAGGTTTGGTTCCACTGCATTTTTTATTTTTGCTGTTTGCTCCCTTGGTTGATGTTTGAACTTCAGGCTCCATAGGAATAATATTTTCTTCCATCTTTTCCAACTTTGTCTTTTTAAGTCGATTATTTACATCGACTTTCTGCTGAGCCGCTAAAGCTGAAGTTTTGCTTCCGCCAGCATGGAAATCCTGAATAGGGACGACAGTGCTTGGAGAATTCTTTTGAGAAAGTACAATTCCATCTTGAATATCGTTTGGTTTTGTTGACTGCTTTTTGAGAATACAGTTTGACCTTTCATCAGATGGAACCAATGGTAAAGGTTTCAGCGACGAGGCTTTTTTGACAGCAGCAGTCGAAACCTCTTTGATTTTACACGAAGAAGAAAGTTGTGTTGAAGGAGAAATTTCTCGTTTGGCGCACTGTGCCCGTCGGTCAACCGTTGTCGTCGTTGTGTTTGCCTGCTTGCTGTTACACAACTTGCTAGTACTAGCAGTAACAGTAGCTGTAGAAGAAGAAGCGGAGGAAGAAGTGTCCAACTTTCTCTTCCTCTGCGTCTGGTATTCACATGCTTTCTCTGGATCTGGCGTAGTTTCCACACTAGACGTACAATATGCTGGCACAGCAGCAGCAGCAGCCACAGCTAGGGAATGATTTAGAGTTCGTTTTGAGTAGCATTTTCTCGAGTTTTTCGTTGTTTTTCTTGGTTTGCCCACAGTTTGTGGCTTGAAAGACGGTTGTTTGGATTTTGCTGCAGCCGCTTTCCGCCGCGCAACCTTTGAGTAGCTTTTGGTAGTAGCTCTGCGCCTGGAGGATCCCTTTTGATTTCGAGATGAGTGTGGATGTCTATGATTGCCGCTTGATCCTGATTCTGGATCGGATTTAAGTCCCATAATGGAAGGTCGTGACATTCTTCGTGACAGCAAAATACAATCACTGGATCGTATGTTTGGATTACACGGCACACAGTTTGGACACACGGTTACCGTAGATGGCGGAGACGCCTTTGAGGCGGTAACAAGAATGCATTCTGGATGAAATCCTGACAAACAGTTAGTGCACTGAATGGTCACGTCTGAAAAGAGAAACATTGTAAGTGTTAATTTGACAAAGGTTGAAAGTCATGCTGTTTACAAAAAGGCAAAAAATAATGATAATTAAAATCATTTACTTTTCTTTTCACAAACAGTACACTCATAGCGCTTCTGTTTAGCTCTTCGTCGTTCTGCACCGGTAGGACTAGAAAGGGTGCTGGGTTGGGGTACTTCCAAACTACTTGGGTCACTTCGTCGTGACCTCCTGCATTTCTGTGTAAAGAAGTGAACAGCCATACAATAGTAAAGACTCACACATTGCAAAATGCTACTTCCCATTGCCAAACACAAAGCAAACTACAGTTATATGCATAGGGAGGTTTCTCTTATTACCCCGGCTTCTTTAGTATCCGCAACGGCGTTGGTTTTATACTTGGGATTCGCTGTTGTTCTTCTCCTTCGCTCTGTTCTTCTGGACTCGGCTTGAGTTTTTAGATAAACTTCTGGTGTAACAAGACCCAACTTGGAGAGAAAATTTTCCTGAGTCAGAAAAGTATCTGGGTGGGGAGGTTCAGGATTTACATACTTTTTCTTCTTTTTCACTGATGGTTGGCTTGGAGGAGGACAAAGAGGTGGTGGAGCAAGTGCCGGTGGAACTGTCACCGCAACTCTATAACAAGTTTTACATTTTAGTATAAAATGCATTCAATCAAAGAACCGTGGTGCTAGAAAAAATGCATACTTTTTCTTAGCTGCTTGCTGTTTGGACTTTGCGGCTGTAGCTGCTAACTTCTTAAGGGATTTCCGTTTCGCTTTGGATTTCTGCTTTTGTAAAGTCTTGTCCACCTTTTTCATCCGTATCTCGGATGCAGCAAATGGCTCACAGTTGTTGCAAATGCCAGTATAGACTCCACTCATAACGAGATCGTAGCATTTACCATCATTAGTGCAGTTCCATCGCCTCAGCTTTTCCATTAGACTTTTCTATAATATTTTTGGTTCAAGAAAAAATGCTCTAGACTGACTTTCCATTCAGAGTTTTTTTAAAAATGTAAACGAACATACATAATTACAGAATGTTGAAAGCTCCTATATAGTAATAAAAGAATACTTATGATGCATGACCATTTGGAATATTCACATACCTGTTGTCGGCATAGAGAACGAATATCTCTGACAGCAGCTTGAGGAGTGAGTGGTTTGTAGCCGCCATCTTCAGGCGGTCTTGGTTGGTTCAGAGGGTCCCTCAAAAACTGTCAAAAATATTAAAGTCATTAGAAAAAAAAATTCTTGGCGTTCCTTTCTTCTCTGAACGTCTCTTGCATCTAATGTCCAGTATTTACACATTATACAAAAAAGCCGTAAATTGTAAGCGAAAACCATAATAGAATAGATTCTATTATCTGAAAAACAATTGAAATGAAACTCCTCCCAGCTAGATATATACGTGTGTGTCATATGTATAGCATTGTGTCCATTTTTCATGCCAAAATCGATACTACTTAGAGAAACAACTTGTCATCCAGCTGAACATTGCATTGTTTCATTCATGACGACGAATGTGTTTATAAATTAGCCTTAATGCATATTTGTCACATAGTTTATGTGGAGAAAGTTGTACATTTACTTTTGTGGACTGGCATTCAAACTGATCAAGCAAATGTCGCCAAGAGAACAGTAGAGCAGAGAAACATTATTAAAAACTAAAGGACTCTCCACACGAAATTCTCTGGATACACAGGATCGGCTCGGAATAACCAACGACTCTCACTTTGCCCCGAAAGCAGTAGAATACCCTGTTCCACTGCTGTTGCTATATGGTGGAATCGACTGGGGTAAATATACGTTGCCGTTTGCTTGGCTGTGGCTGCTTCTCGCTACTCCATTTTCTTCTTTGCACGCCAAACCCCACTCCATCCAGAAGAAGAGTCCTGCCTGCCTGACTGCTCTGCAAACGGTAGAGAACTGTTGTCGCTGTGTTGTTCTATTTGTTGTATGGTGTGAACGTGTGTTCTTTCTTTTGCAGATTATGCATAATATTTTTATATGCTGGTTTGGTGTGTAGGCTCCAGCAGCAGATTTTCACAACATTTCTAGATGGGCAATGCCGTATGTTAATACATAGTTGTGTGACACGTAACGTAACATGGATGCTGATGTTGATGAAGTGATGAATAAGATGAGAGACTATTTTGACTATTTCGTCTGAGCAAAAAATCAAGTTGGAAATCTGTTTAGAGGAATATGCACTTTACAAAACTTAATTTAATAGCGCAATACAGTCACGTCGTCACCGCAGATTAGATGGAGTCACGTTTGTCATCTTTTAGCTCTTAATCATAAAACATGTACAAATCTAATTTAGATGTGCGTATTGGCTCTAAAGGTATTTACTACCGCCACTTTATACTAACAACTTTGCGCATAATTTCGTTACAAACGAACGACTTAACGATGCGACAAAAAAAGCTGAGACGAAAGATACATTTTCAGGGAAATTTGTGCATGTGATGATGATGATGATGGGAAACCTATGTGATATTAACACAGAGATGCTCATATAGTTTCTCTCCACTGTTGGTTAATAAGCATGAGTTAATAGAAAAAATGCTTGTTATGTCAAGGTCCAAGCCAATCTGCCCAAAGCAATTTTACTTGTATCTTCTAGAAGAGCCACCCTTCTGGCATCTGTGGCAACAGCGACTCTACCACATTATCACTAAAACTCTAGTAAAAGAGAAGTTTAGTTGGTGCGACAGACAGAGTGAGAGATGCGTTCAGCTTCTTTTCTTGTACCACATGTTAGAGAGCTAGTCTTCATCAACACATCACGACAACATTTTCTATCATATTTGGACTCATCATCTTTATCATTCCTTTTTTATTTATTTATTCTCTCTGTACCTTGCTACTGTGTGTGTGTGTGTAGTGCAGAAAGCAGAGCAAAAAAGAGACAAAGAGAAAATGATACAAATTGTTTGTCATCAAATTTTTCTGTGCGTTTACACTACTACATAATCTCTTTACACACAATACGAACGTCATGTTACCGGAGATTCCATTTCTATCTAATTTCATTAACCTCACTACTGCGTATTTACCTAAAAAAAAAAGAAGGAAAGTACAATTCATTTCGACCCATTAAGCATTATGTGCTTACACTACTTATCGTCGTCATTGTAATTGATCTTAAAAAAATCCTCGGCAACTTCTTTGTTTACTTTGTTTTCTACTTTAATCAAACTATCTTGTAATGATCCAATGCCTACCTGTCTAAAAGTGCAGAGTAGGTACGGAAAGAGTAGCAAAGTAGTAGTGCTTGATCGCCCAACAAAAAAAGAATGTCTTTTTTATAGCAACAGTCCTACCTAAACGCTTCATAAATATCTACCTGAAACGCACACCCTTGTAACTAATCATTAACGAGTGTCTCTACTAATGTGAGTAGCAATATAGCAGCAGCATCAACCTTTTCCTTTACTCATTTCCATCCTCTTAAAACGGAAAAGAGTTGAGACCTAATAGAGAGCAACCGGAAAGCTTCATTTTTACTCAGGTTGAATCTGCGAAAAATAAAAAAAGTCTCAACTACTTTTTGCTCGATCTTCTTTTTTTTTCTCTCTCTCTCTCTCCATCTGTCTCTTTCTCTCTCTCTCTCTGTTTCTCTCTTTCCATATCTCTCTCCCTCTTCTCTTTTTCCTCCGACTGCTTGTTGGTACATGGTTACTTTTGTACATCATCAGTAGTATCAGCAGCAGCATTGTGTACCCTCTTGGTTTGATAATCTAGTAGGAATGCAAGGAACGGTATATTATCATCATAACAAGCCGAAGAGTATTGATTATTAGCAAAAGCAAAGCAAACAAGTTCTCTCTCGTTGCTGCTGCTGCTGCTGCTGCTGGGTGCGTTCTTCTGCCCAAGAGTTACATGCAGTTGCTGTAAAGGAAGGAAAGCACACAGGCATCATCATCGTCGTCGTCGTCATGAAAACTCTCACTCCCGTTCACACGCCGCAGCACCGTCCTTTACTGTATTTGCCACAAAGATGTTCGTTTCGTTCGTTCTCTTCTTTTTCTCTAGCGAGCTTGCTTGCTTGCTTGCTGCTGCTGCTGTTGCTATTATTGCATTTACTTCTACTACTACAAGTTAAATTCTCTTCTTCTTCTTCCCTCTTTCATTCACCACCACCACTCACTACTACTTACTTACTCCACAGGCTTTTAAAGGCAAAAGCAATGAATGATATTATTGTTATATAATGCCTACCGCTACTACTACTTCGTATATACAACAACAGAGAGAACGAAGCTCGCGTAACGAGTATTTACTCCTACTTCTCCTATTCTTACTACTGCTGCTGCTGCCGCTTTACTGGCGTTGTTGTAAGTATGCGTTCAAAATGTTTCCAAGATACGCTTTGTCTCTATGATGATGATGATGATGATGTGCTATAGTTACTACTAGTTACTACTACACGGATATTATGTTAGTGGTGGCGATGGCGAAGGCGATGTGGTGGTGGCATGCATGCACTACTAGTGGCATTATTATTATATTCTTAGTGCAGTTGTTGTGGTGGTGGATGGATGGAAGTAACATTTTAAGGCTCAACAAACAGCTCACTCACTTTAGTCGCTTTTGGCTAATGTAATGTTGAAATACGTTACTTTACTGCTGTGCTGCCACAACGATAGCAATGACAACGATCATGAAAAAAGCTGATTTTTTTACGAAAGGACTTGTTATCTCCCTATTTTCCACTTTACCATTTATACGCTCATGATTCATGATGTACACAAGACGGGCATACAATTTCAATTGAACCCGTCTATACTGTGAAATATTGGGCATTTTTTTGTATTATTCAGGCACGTACAAAAGTATGCACCTATGGAATATGAGGAATTACATTAATAATAATATCTGAGAATGTGTCACCTTCCTTCTCTCCTGCTTGCTCGCTATTCCAGTAATAGCTGGTGGGGTTGTGTGAACAGAAATGTTTGGAGGCAACATGTGTGCAAATGTAGACGGAAGGGGACGCTGATGCAGCGATTCTCGATGGTGAGGTTGAGTTAAAGTTGAGTTTGGATTTTTGAATACATGAATATTACGGCGGAGGTGAGGTGACTTGACTACAAGTAAACTGTTGAAGATAGTGTCTATCTGTCCAATTACTACTTTTTGCTAGTCAAGTCAAGAGAGAGCACAAAAATGTTCTGCTCTAATACTACTACTTTTCCTGTCCTGCCAGCCAACCCAGCAATTCTACTCCTATGCTGCTAATAATATACATTTTTACTATTTCAATATGCTGTTCAATCATAGCCGTTGGATGATATGATGTCGTGATGTAATATAAGAGGGGCTTTGTGATTTAGGATTTACTGATTTCATCTTTTTTTTCTACAAAATGTTTCAAATGGAAAAAAAACTTGCAAAGAGAAACAGCAGCAACGGAACTCTCGAGAATTTGTAAGGTGGTAACAGCAAAAGTAGTAGTAGTAGTCTCGTTAAATAGTCAACAACAACAACAACAACAACAGCAGCAGCAACAACAACAACAACAAATGATTTCACTGCGTTGCTCTCTCACTCAGTTAGCTCTTTTTTTGTATTTCGGTTAACCTATAAAGCAAGCCAACAGCAGCACACAAGAAAAGAGAGAAAAATAATAACGTACATATACAAATCATACAACAGCATAACCACGGAGCTGTGTAGTGGCAGTAGTAGTAGTAGCGGCAGAAGCAGGGGCAATATACAAGGCATTTGAGTAAGTTGGCAAATAATAAAATTTTTCGAGATTGGTACAACATGGAATTAAATGCCGTTTGCGCTGCATTTTCTTTCCCTTTAACATCTTTATTCATACTGCATGACCGGCAGCAGCTCATACTTTTTTTGAGCAATATTTATATTCTCATCAAATATATGTAATATAAAAATAATATATAACAAAACTAGCTAGCCAGAAAACTCTGCGAAAAGTTTTTTTCTCTTGCAAAAAGCAGCTATACATTATTTGCTTGTGAAATTTGGGTTATGGAGATTAAAAAGAATTTTCAGGATTTTGTGAAATTGTTGCATTCTGAGCGTTCACAACAGTGAGCAGGCCTGTATGCTTCCAATTGAGGAAAACAAATCCTTTTGAGAAAACACAAAATGTAAAATAGTTCCATCATCAGTACACGACTGCTCCACTCACACACGCAAGCATACACACACACACACATGATGCTGTAGGAAATAATAGGCAAAGTATTTGCTTACTTTATCACATTACTTATCATAATGAAGTGGATAACAACACAATTTTTCAATTGTGTTAATACTAATTAAGAGACAATGTAGGTATGTCTGCTGATGCCGCTGCTGCTGCTGCTCAAGTCAAGCCGTATTCTCATGTCAGCTTCATCTCATCCCATTATTATCCCATACTACTAATAGGCACACCAGCACAGCAATAGTCTTCGTAAGCCTACATTTTTTTGTCTATTTATCTACTATTTACCTACTACACCAAAAATGCAGCAATGTATGTAGTGTAAACCCAAAGCTAAAGCTGCAGCAGCCCAGAGAGTGCAATAAAGTCGTATTGTATTTTAAGTGGTTAAGTTCAGTGAGAGATGAGTTGAGATCTTTTAGGGAATGAAAAATCATCAAGGAGACATGCATGAAGTCTTTTTCACTTCTCCGTCCATCTATCCGTTGCCAAGCAAAAGGTTCTCTTCTCTTTTTTCTTGTTTTTAGCCATCTTCGCGTTGTATCATCCATTTGCTGTGTGGTACTATTACCACTACTACTACTACTACTACTTTTGCTGCTGCTGCCACCACGATAAAGGCAACGGCTGTAGCAGCGAGCACCTCCATCGCACAAAATGCTCAATGTAGAATGCTTTTTTACACCAAAACCAGAGTCAGAGAGAGAGAGAGAGCTCTCTGATCTCGACAAGAAGAAGAAGAAGACGAAGAAGAAGAAAGGAAGAAAAAGCTGCTATATATGCTGACTCTACGTTGCGTTATGAAAGTTTTTGGTGGTGGTAGTGGTGGTGGCAGTGGAAACTGAGCGAGTGCTGTTGCTCTGCTACAAAAATATAATAAAAATAATAATACTTTGTTTGGTGGTACGCTTTATACAAGTTTCATGCAAGGAGGCGAAGTTTTTTTTCTTTTGTAGCGACAACAGAGTGAGCAAGCTTGCCTTTTAGAAAGAAGGAACGCGAAATAAGCAAATGATGATACCAGTAAACGATGTTATGATGACTTGAGCGAGTCTACCAAAAGAGAAGAGAAAAAGACCCAAACTGAACTTGTGTGGTGTCTGCTTGCTTGGTTGTGTGTGACTAAACTACTACTACTACTATCTGATTGTAAATGGAATCGGGGCATTTTGAGGCATCCTACTGAAAACAATTTTTTGCTTTGCTTTGCTGCGGCTTGCTTACTTGCTGGTATGCTATTACGACTACCATTTTAATATTATCATCGTGATTGGTAGTGGCTGACTTGTTTTGCTGTTTTGTTGGTTTGAGCGTGTGTGTGTGAATGATGGCATTTTGTATTACTACTAATACTACCACTGCTGCTGCTGCTTTTCAATTCCACCGTTGATGTCTAATGTCTACCTAATTTCCCAAAAAATGTATTTCAGTCAGACTCATTTTGTACAAAAATTAATTCCTCACTAGAAGTAGTTGTAGCAGCAACTTTCAATGCGTGGTAAAGTAATAATGAGGCGCAATAATGACGAAACAATGGTATATTGTAGTAATGAATTTGATATTGCAGTATTATTGTGGTAGCGAGCGTTTACTCGTAGAACTATGTAAGTGAGGGGAAACTTTTGAGTGTGCTTTTGTATGTATATGCACTTGTTTTTAATGACTACTACTACTACTTCTACTATTACTAGTACTACTACTACTACTGACCGAAAATACAGTGAAATTTATATAAAAGACGTTTGCTATTGAATAATGCAAAAAATGTCATCCAGTATGGTTAGGAAAACGTATGAAAGTTAAACTATGTGGAGAGACTTGAAAGTAAATTCTTTTGGATAATATGCGCATACACAACTGTCATAAATTGTGTAAATTTCGTATAGTACTACCTATGCTGCTAGTAGTTTATAAGTACCATTTGCACATATATTTATTATGTTTAAAAAAAGATATGCCTTCCCGTAGTATTTTGTTTAAAATATTTCTATTAATATTGTGCATTTTGGCAATATCTTGGACAATTCTTGAAACTGGGGAAATGTGATGGAGATATGTAATACGTACGCAAGAGTAATTGAGTAAACGGTAAAGGAAATTGTGATATTTTTATGAAATTTTAATATGCCACAGTCAACGATTTCTTGACTGTCGGGTTTAAAGTCAAAAATTGTTTCGATTCCAGCTGTCAATTCACTGTCAATTTATTTTAGCATTGCAAACTACACGTCAACAGTCAACAGAGAAACGTTTCCGTTCTGAATAAATTCGCGCATGCGCACTTACTCACTGCTGGCAATTACAAAACCAACCAGAGCATAAATAGGCGTTCAGATCAAAATACTATGTCTATTAAAATGGACTGCTGATTTTCAAAATCAATTTGAAAATATATTCCTCCTTAACAATAAGTTTTTTTTTTTAAACTTTCTCTTCTGCTGACATGTACGTTTATATAATGTTAGTAAATGTTTAAATGCTGTACTATTTACTGTGATTGTCACTTGCTACATAAATCATAATTGTTTACCCAGAACGTTTTATTATTACTATCAATATTGGTATTTTGCTTACTTGATGTTGACCGCATGCCAAAGCTATACGATTTTGTAATGCATTGAGTAACTTGAATAGGTTGCCAATGTCAATTCCACTTCTGATTTGATGTGGGAGGAGTTGCTCAGGTGGAACCAGAAAATGCGGTGGCACTTGGATAGGTTGTGCAAGATATGGCCTGTTAGACGGGCCAGGAATTGGATTCAATATCTGTTGAACTGCGCGTTCTGGCAATAAGCTTACGCTGCTACCACCTCCTCCTCCTGCACCACTACGACCGCTGGACCCTGATGGCCCAGGCTCCATGATGACTATAGTTCAACTTATTTTCTGTTAAGAAAAGTACAAAACTGCTGTACTATATACAAGATTGTTTGTCTATGGCTCACTTTGTACTTTATATAGATAAATATATATAAATCTATGTATATATATAAAGTTTTTTAAAACTTTGCTGTCCAATTTTTTAATTGTGAACAAGTATATACATCACTTTTTTATGACTTTATTAGTTTATTCGCTCAGTCACGAAACGGTTTTCAAAAAAGTTGGCAAATCTCAAGAAAACAGTTTTCTTCACATTTCATTGATGAAGGAAGAATGAGATGATTTTGGAAACGACCACACATTCACTCTGCTCGTCCGTCACTTTCAGACTCAGAGCTCTTGTTTCTCTCCTTCGTCTCTTGTAGCTCAGCTCACCCAATAGGTGTTGTTTCTCATCTCTTCCCAGTACCAGCACTACAAGCAGCAGCAGCCGTAGAAAAGGAAACGGAGTGAAGAGACCAAAAATTGAAGAAAAATAGCAGTGGGAGCATCACAAACGTAAAGGTAGTAGCAGCAATAATAATACTACCCTACCAGCAGTAGTGGTGGTCGTCGTTGAGCTAACTTTGCTGCTGGTTGAAGAAATAGCGAATGGTGGTGATAGCAGCAGTGGCACTGGCTCTAGCATTAGCAAGGTAATATTGTTCACCACGAAGCATTCTTTATGCGAATTCACGAAAAACAAGTATCGTATTGCATAGTCGCCGACTTCGTCGTCGTCGTTGTAATGGAATTGGTTGTTTGGTAGCAGATAAATTGCTAAGCTTATGCTCAGGGGCAAAGGTAATTTTCAGGGAATGGAGAAAAGTCGAGCCGAGGTTGCCTGCGTGCTTAGCTGACTAAAGTGTTCGTCGTCTTCTCTCCAGCTTTTCTCTTTCCTCCAGAACCACACAAAGGGCTACTATTGCTTCTACTAAACGATGTGTTTCCCCTGTCGTAATAGTTGAAGAAATACTTTATTTTATATTTTACGCATGCCACACTATCCCTTTAATAATCCAGTTAAATCATTCTTTAAGTAGTCTTAACGCAATAACGAAGCTGCTGCCGTTTGAAAAACCGCACTGTTTGATTGATTCTCAAAATTGACCTCAACAGTGTTCCAAATAAATCACGTATGATTTCTTTACTGCTGCTGATTCCTCACTGCTTTCCAATATATAGTTAATAATAGTACGTAATAATGATATAATATATGTATGAAATATCTGGAATGCAATCGGTGGTGGCCGTGTCACAATTTTTCCTTCTAGTAAGCGTTTTTTACGGTTTCTCACAATACATTATGATAATGACATACTGATGATCAAAACTAAATCTTCTTGTGCCGACTGACGTATCTTGTTCACTTTTCTACTGTCACTTGACTGCTGAGTAGAGAGTCCTTTGTCCATGAATTGTATGATAGAGCAGGGTAGAATGGAATAGAAGGCAAATGGTGCAAGATGAAGAGCACTACTACTACTTCCATGTTTTTCCTGCTGCTGCAGTTGAAGAAGGAGGAGGAATAGTAAATGATGATGAAAATAAGAATAGGAAAAAATCTCTTTTTTTGCTGCTTTTCTTCTCTGGACGAGTGAGTTGTAGTTGAGCCGTGTGTGTATGTGCTGTTTGCTTGCTTGTTGTTGGTAATGTTCTCATCTCTTCTCTTTCAAAAGCATTCTGCTCTGACGACGATGACTGTATGAGAACAGACCATGACAACCCTGCATTGCCTGCCGCTAAGGCATTGCTTTTGAAGACAAGTTCTCCGGTGGTGGTGGTGGTGGCAATGTTATTGCTGTTGATGATGATAATTTCTTCCTATGGTATGTTGCCTTTATGCCTGTCTGCCACCACTCACTCTCCTACCCCTTGGAAGCAAGTTGAGGGATAACGTTTGGAACTTTTATATGGTATTGTTGAGCGGCTGCCTCCCTTGCAATGCAATGCAATCCTACTTTTCTAGCATGACCAAGACCATGCACACGGCTTGCTAGAACTTTTAGAAGATAGCCAGCAAAAGTACGTCTTGCAATGCAATCCTTGTTCTAGGAGTGAGGTAGGTTGCCTGACTAGGTATTTCTTTCTGTCTGCCTGCCTGCCTGTACATGTATGAATGGAAAGAGTATGAGAAAAAACTACTTTGAAAATGCTCACGTATATTGTGTGTGTATGCATATATAGTCTATATATTGTACATATATTGTTATTTTTGTATGAAGAGAAGATGTTCTGTTGTGATGGCAATGGCAAGCAAGTATTCACATGATGATAATAATATGAGCTGCGGACTACCTACAGTCAACATTGCAATAAAAAGAGAAGAGAGAAGGGCTTCAAAATATTATATTCTGTAAAAAGGAGCAGTATGCATGTTGGCAGAGTATTAGAAAAAACTAACTGCACAACAGTGTTTTCTTTCTCTCTCTCTTCTCAAGCTCAACTACAACACAGACAGTAAAGTTAACCGAAATTGTTGATAGGATTGGTTGCTGGCTGCTGCTCCGTCTGCACCGTTCAAGCAAATATATCGTGAACGAAGATAAACCTACATTAAATGTATGTGCAAGTAAACCGTGTGATGTTGCTTCATCCCCCTTTTCTCCTCTCAGCAATGTTATAAGCGACGGTAGTCAGTCGTGGTAATGCGAACTGTTAAAGTATTTTCAGAGTCCCAACTCCTTGGATACTCTGTCCTGCATTGTACATGCATTAATGTGCCAGCAAGCTAGCACGTATAATATTATTGAGGTGTACTGTTACTGTGTGGAAACAAACTTGCATTTCCACCACCACCAGAAATCCATCCAGAACAAGAGTTGATTTTCTCACACATACAAAACCGTCCTAGTCCGTTCTGCTGCTGCTGCTGTCTGTGAGCCTTACCATTCTGAATTAGTCCCTCTGTATCTGTATTAAACTGTGACATGTAATAATAATAATAATAATAACGCGTTGTTACGTGTACTCACTTAAGTTTATACATCCATATAAAAACTTTGGCCACAGTGCATGCTTTAGAGCTTGCGTATGTGCATGCTCATCATCATCATCTTCTCATGGAGACAATAATATATATATATTTGTATAGATGAATAGATATTATTATGCTTCCACCCAAATCCAGGCAGAGCAGAGGAAACAAGAAAAATCCATGAAAGGAAGAAACAAGCAGCTAGCTCACTCAGGCAAAAGGAACGGAACCAAGAAAGAACCGATCAAGCAGCAGCAGCAGTAGTAGTATAACTAATAGCCATAGCTAACCAGCTCAGCCAAATGTTATAACATTTTGAGGCTTGACTATTTTTCAGCAACTTTATATATGCACGCTAAAAAATTACCTTGGGATATAGCTCCAAAGCATGTCTCAAAACGCCGTGTGTGTCATTTATCCAATAATAGAAATTGAATACAAGTCAGCAGCAGCAGTCCCTCTGAAATTCTAAAAGTTCAACTTAAATGACAATGTGGTCTTCCTTCTATTGTCCAATTTTTGAATGCTTCTATTTGCACTCAAATTGTTGAATGCTAAGGTTATCATTTTTAACGGGAAGAATGTACACAGGACAAAGTAGAACGACGACGAAAATGATGATGATGATGATACTTGATGAATACTCCTCCCTACAAAGTTTTGAAAAGTATAAGCACACAGTAAACTGCAACTGATTTTTATATATTTTGGTAGTACTAAACTAATAGTGGAAAGAATTGGCTGCATTTATCATTCATCACAGGTTGTCAGTTGGTGAGTTGATATGAAAAATTGAAAAAACGCACCCACTATTGCACCATTGAGAGATGCTTCAAGAATCGATTTAACTGATTAAAGATTTGCGGATTACTTTTGCTGGAGTGATGATGCTGCTACTGCTATGAGACGATATGAGCTGAAACGATGAGACGTACAAGTCTGTTCTGCGTGAGTAAACCCGAGTTTTTTCTCCTCGTGAATATTTAAATCTCTGTCATTCCAGGAGGAACATTCATCTTTCCTTAGGTGTTTTCATTTAATAATTTCTGTTAGCTGGTCACAAATTTCTCAGCATTCTCACAGAAACTTTATTCTCTCCTATGCGATTTTAACAGTTTGGTACTGTCCACAGGTGAGCCAAGTGGACCAATATAATTAAAACTTTGTATGATTTTCCACTTCTCCAGGAACCATGATAGACAATTTATTCATCAATTTTTGCGATAAGTGAACATGAAGTAAATAAAAAAATTGTAAACGTTGTAAAATTGACCATAAAATAAATTTGCTGTGTAATGCTGTTTTTTTAACTAACGCTAAAGTTGCTTTTCATTGCACGAATGCTGATCATTTTTAATGTATTTGCTGGTTACCCCGTTACAAAAAGGTCGCTTATACCAGTGTTAGCATATTTATGTTGGTATTTGTTCATTCTCAATGTACCCCGTAGTTCTTGTTACTATATTATTTTTTGTTTCTAAATTGTTGAAAACAGAATTTTCAATCAATTCACATTTTTGCCTTATCTTTTATTCATACAAGTAAATATTTAAATATATACTAAAGTATACTAGACTAGGTATTGTACTTTGGACTTTGATATACGAGTTCGGAGTCTGGTAAAGAGTTTCAGGCCGCGTAATAATCAAACTCTTTTCCTTTGAATCATTTTTGCTTTCATTAAAATTATATAATACCTTATAGTAAAATGAAGATGGAAATTTGTGCAGATTCTAACTGTTTTCGTTTAATTAAAAACAGAACGGACAAAGTTGGCTTGAATATCGAGACAAATGTTGTAAATAAAAGTAAAGCATTTTAATTTGTAGAAGTAAGACGCAGAAAACGGAAGGTGAAAGGACGAACATAGTAGTTTGAATTACCTGACAAAGATTTATATGAGTTAAAGGAAAAGAGGGCGTCAATTTAAAAAGTAAAGCAATAGGGATGGGTAGTAGGGACCCCGTAGTATCCATGACAATTTGTGACATAGTGGGGTGGGAATCTGAAACGTTTCTGGTGTAATGGCAAAATGTAACAACCCTTGGTATTTCAAAACGTCCACTTCGATGTTAATTCAGTTCAATGTTTTATAAATAGTTATTTTACATAATATGTGACTGTACTATAAACTTGCTTTAGTGTAATATAAACCAGGGCGTTCTATTACACCAATATTTGCGTAATTGAATATATGGCGAGATTATTCTTAACAATTCAAAAGTATTATACTATATGCTCCGATAACACATTGCCCCATGCGTTTCCCAAATGGAGCCAGCAATTGAGAGTCTGTAATCATTTAAATTAAGATTGTAAATTGGTATCATTCTGGTTTCTGACCATAGCAGTTTAAGGAATTCATACGCGGAAGTTTTGAAATGGTAACGGTTAGACACCAGTTGCATAAGTTTATCAAGTCTTGAAAGGAATCAGTTAAAAAAACTGGCAAATTTAAGCCAACTTTAAAATTTTAGACTAAATGTTGCCCGTATGTTCCGGATTGTCAAAAGTTCTCAAGACGTCCCTGGACAAAAAAACACAGCTCTCCCGTAACCGCATTGTGTAAAAAGTTTTACCTACGGTAAGATACCGAAGGTCATTAATAGAACAAATTAAGCAGAGTCAACAAGTTCAATTTAATTCAATTAATCAATAATTTACGTCATTAGACTATTCCGCAGTGGACTTTCTGCCAGTAAAATCAAAATATCCAAAGTCCTCATTTACCAGAGATGTTGAAATAATGGTAATACAAATACAACTCATTTAAATACATTAAATAATGAAACATACTAATTTTATTATTTTACACTGATTAAAAAATCAACAATATTTCTTTGCATTTTTTTGTTAATTTTATACTACCATAAATAAAAATTTAATATTACATAAAACATAGTTTTAACTTTAGCATCATTTTTGATACTGAAAACGTGTTATTTCCTTCAACTGCAACCGTATGGTAAATTTGCACATAATATGTGTCTTAAGTGGCATCGTAAGAGTGGGGGTTCAGAGTTTTTGGGATATAGATGGATCATGTGAGAGTAGAGTAGTAGTAGTACAGCAAAAAACCCGATTCCTGAGACAACTCTAAATTGACGCTCCCAAAAATATTTGAGAAATGGGTAATTTTATATCAGTGTTGGTCATGTCATGACGTTAGAACTGCGGTAACGGTACGTTGCTTTTAAAAGTTTCGGTATCGTTATCCGTATTGTTTTCCAAATGGAATTTTCTGAATAATAATACCTATTCAAATTAAATCACGATTTTGGTTGTTAATAGCGCTTTCTACTGCTTTAAAGAACACAAAAATACTTTTGACACAGTGACTTGACAAAAACGACAAGTACACTTGTCTTTACTTTCGTTTTTGAATACATAATAATTATTTGCGGTATCGGTGTCTGTGTAATGGTAACTAATTCGGAGCCACTGCGCTGCAGTATCGTTATTGGTACCAAAATACCGATAAGCACCGGTAAAAGTACCGAGGAAAATAGAGATGACCAACACTGCTTCAGATGGGTAATAAAACATAGTTTAATTCTATATAGTTTAACAATAAAAAAAATAATGCAACGAGTGTACAAACTGTAGAAAAAGGTCCTTATCCTACATCACTTATCCTAAGGCTTTACTTGAAGTTATTTTGAAGTATATTGTCATTTCTGTCACGTCATCACACTTATGTTATGTTACATATGTTATGTAACGTCTCTCCTAGTCCAATATCTAATATTTCTCGCAACAATGATTCAGATTTCAATCGGTTTCATTTTCGGTCCGTTTGTTTTTGCCTTTGGGCAAGCCAAATAGTATTACAAAATCGTTTACTAAAAGTTCAATAAATTTGGCTAATACTAGAGTAAGCGTTTGTGCCCTGGTATTTCCAAAAAAAACGTTAAATTGCTGCCTTTCAAGTATCCATACTTTCAAGTCAACTTTTATTTTTCAGGTTTCACTACCTAAATATTATATTTCACCGTGTTTGCAAATGTAAAAAAACATTGTACGCCTTACTAGCAAATAGTACGTTTGTAAATACAAGCCATTACTTTCGTATTGATGTCACCGACTCACAACAAGATTCTACCTCTTTAATTAATGCTTACGGTCAGAAATAATAATGGCGTTTACTCCAAGCATGAAAACGGAGTACTTGCAGAGGATTAACAATATTGAAATGGGCTGAAAACCATGACGAGTGTTTTGTAACTTCAAAAGAAATTGCTGTAATGCATGTATGTATGTATTTAGCATTCCATATAATTTTTCGTACCTATCCATAGACCATAAATCAATTACCGTATAGGTACACACTGATTCGGATATTTGCTTTTTTTACTTTAATTCTCAGATCATCACTAAAAGTAATCGAGTAACTAGTTGAATATAAATGATTACACATGATATATATTCCCATCCAAAAGCAAAACTCTCATCCAATGAATTCATTCGCCCACGGAGATAATTCTCTTTTTTTTCCTCTTTTTTTCGTGATGCTCGCAAGACTTAACTGCTTGCGTTTCAACTTGAGCTTTTTCCGAATCCTTGTCAGATCACACAGCCACAGCCAAAGCTTGTGTAGAAAAGAGTAAAAGAAGCCTTGTCACATACTTAGCGTTACTATGGACAGTCTCCATGGTAGACTTTTTTATACGAGTACACTGCTTCAAGACAGAAGGGTAGTGGGGAGTAGTGAGTGAGTGGGTGATGTGATGTGCTGGAATATACTCACGGTGTATAAAATTGAAGAAGAGAGAAAAGGAAATAGGAAGGGGAACTGAAGAACGAATTGGTGGAGGAAAACGAAGAAAGGAAAGCAGGTTTAGTTTAAGTACCAGTACCAATGCTAACGAAAACAACACGCACGACGCACACACACACACACACAGTTATAAAACGCTGCTGCCTTGCTCTCTGCTCCTCCGTCCGTACGAGAGACTCTCAGTTGATATACGAATATTATTACTCTTTCTCTCCCTCTGTCTCTCTCTGTCAGAGAATAAACGTGAATTACTTTCATAATACAATATAAAAAATATACACAATTGAATGTGTATACGTCTCTCTCGCATACACACACAAACTTGCAACACGGGGCGCAAGGCGCAATCATCAAACTTATAACAATTTTTTTTTATCTTAGCGCTTAATGAAGAGAACATGTCTTGTTGCATTTCTTAACCCTTTTTATTATTCAAATTTCAGCTTCCAGTGGTTTAAGGTAAACTGAGAATGGCTCATCGCTTTGAGAATAGTTGTAGGAAGCGAATTATAAATGAAAGATAAAATGAACTTTGCTTTGTTCATGTATTTTACCATTATTTGGTGCTTAATTTAAATGAGCACTTCAAGTCCTTGCATTATATTTGTGAAACGCAAAAAGTTTGGGAAAACTTGTACATCAAAATGCACTATAATGTCGATTTTTGTCTTAATGGGAGATCGTAACAATGCAACTTTTGTTTTTAACCTATTATGTCATATTATTAGTTACGTAAACTTAAGAGTCTCGTACAAATCTGTGCCGGTGTGCATGGATTTATTGCTTATTACTGGCATGACACTGAAGAGCAAAATGCTTTTATACAGAGGAAAAAGAAAAATTACATTATTTTTCTTTGGGGTAAAGTAAAATTTGTTCCTAATGAAAAAGCAGGAACCATCTGGTATAGTTGGAAAGATTGCATTGTATATATGTATATACATCTCTTGTTTACAAGCAGAAATTGTTTTGTAGCAATTAATTTTAATCACTTTATCTTCTTGGAGATAAATTCGTAAAGGATTTTTTTTGTTCATGCAGCTCTGTTTGGAATCCAATTCTGCACAAATTGCTAGCACGGCGAGCAAGTCGACATTTAGACAATCAAATTTAACTTATTACAAACGCATCGGTATATCGGTATCGGAAAACAATTTCAAAGTCAGCAATAATAATATTGTGTTTGCATGGAAGATGTTGATGATGCAGGTGGTGGTGAGGAGGATACGATGAGGCATGTTATAGCCGTCCACATACACACTTGGCATAGTCAATTTAGGAAACAGCAGTGTTTTTTGTGTGTGCGATCGTAGCAACACTAGCGACCAGCAGCAGCATTCAGGAGGAGTATGTAGGTATATGAGCAACAACATTGAGCAAAGATGAGAGAGAAAAGATAAGGCAAGCAAAGCGTGTTCTGTTGTAGTAAACTCAACAGAATAGTAGTAGTAATACAATTTAGTAGCATAGCTCCAGGCTGGGGCAAAGTGATACCTGTTGTTGTAGAAAAGGCCGTTTCTCCAGTTTCTGTCTTGTTAGCTGAATGTCACGTATGACGTTTTTTGAAAAAAAGAACCAGGAATCGATAATGAGTAGCAATTGTGAAAATATTTTTAGATTTCAAAAGAAGTTTTATGATTGCCTACATGTTTTTATCATTATTATTATTATTTGTTGTTGTTGTTAAGCCCCCTTTTATCATCATTAAATTAAATCATTTCAGTGGGAAATTGACATTTTTTGTTGCTACTTTTTGCCATCTCTTCCTTTTAAAATGATGTAGCAAGGGATCTAAAATTGGACAAATGATGTCCGTACTTGAAGCATTGATAAAGACGGAGATCTTATTACCATCTTACAAAGTAATTGACTCATAATGAGAGACTTGCACAAGTTTCAACAGAAGTTGTAAGCAGAAGAGGGAAAATAACATTGCGTTACTTTTTGTTGGCAACATACTGCCGTTTTGGTATTATTGGAGTATGTATGTATGTATGTCGCAGAAACAAATTTTGTCAGCACACAGTTTCGTCTTATTTTGGGAATTAATATGTACAACAAGCAGTAGTCTGCATTGATAAAAGAGAACAACTGCATGTAAGCATACAGCAGGTCCGTAGAGTATCGTGTTGTACATTATCGGTAATTATCAAGCTATTTGGTTAGATTGTTCACTATTTCGTACACTGAGATAGGTGTAGGTACGTATTTACTTTTATGTGTTATACGAACACATTAATTGTACGTAGGTATTTTGTTGAACAAGGTAAATGATAGAGATATAGAGAGAGAGATAGACAGATAGAACTGCCTCCGGCCGCTTTTGTGCTTGTTGCAATGTGTACTTTCAGCTCAAAGTTGACAAAGATTCAGAGAGGTATTACGGGAAGTTTTCTACTTATTTTTTATATGAAACTTTTCACACACTTATGTATAAAGTATGCAATAGAAGTCAAAGACTAATTGAAAGCACTTTATAGTTACCTTTTTACTGTGACGATATGCGCCTAAAATGGGTCTGCTCGCTTCTCCATCGCTCCAGCAGGTTTAAAGTTTTGCTGTGTTGAACGCGTGCTCTTTGGCTTCAGAATGTAGAATGTATTCAAAACCGCCGTAGTAATGGGACTAATAAATGAAAACGCAATACTGAGAAAATGATAAAAAAAATACTTGGGTTAGTTTTTCCCTGTTTACTTTGCAACCAGCAGTACAACAACACAATTTTGTAGTGCTTTTAACTTGTCCCGAGGTTGAAAGTATTGAGTTATGCCAAATTACATATAGCTGCCAGTATGCAAACATTGACAAAGATGCACACATTTATGGAGAAAATAAGAAACAAAAGTAGTATCAACCTAAAAATTTAAATTAAAAGCAAAACTTTGTAAAATTGTAGCTTATTGAATGCGGTTGAATTTACTGAAATATGTAAACTAATATTTTATCTTTAAAACAAACTTAGTAAACTTTAACTAAAACTGGTTGTACCAGCAGTGGTTTTGTGAACCTAGGTTATCCGAAATAAAAAATACTAGCTACGTACCTGCGTACGTCCACGTAATATGCATGTCCATCCACATGGAAGTTTTTGGCTTTTACCTAAACACTCAACTGGCAACATGTCGTACAACCATCAAGTGTTCTAATCGACTCAATCAATAACACGGGCTGGAAAAGTTAGGTTGGTCACTAACCAGAAGACAACCGTAATTGTTTGACTGATCGTGATGCAAAAGTTTCCGTAATTATGTTTTTATCATCACAATATTCTCTATGCTTCTTTAGTCATATTATTATGTCTTTGACGTACGCTTTACAAATAAACTGTTAAATGACAGTCGCTGTCGCAAGTAGAGTAGATTGCTGTCCTTTACTTTCAATCACAGAAATGAAATTACTGAATTGGTTGAAAGCTGTAGTACAGTTGCCACCAGCACTACTGGTATTATTATCTATAAAGAATTTGCATATAAAATTAGACGAATATCCGATGAGGATTGTGTGATCTGGAAAGTGAGAACCCAGTCCATCAAGTAAACAGACAAAATGATATAGACTTCTGCTTTCAGTGCAATTACTTTCTACTTGGTAGTAGACTTATTTAGGCTATTGTGCGATTTTGCATGGTACATCTTGTTAGTTTTCTCCGGCTGCTACTCTGCCAAGCAAAACTACTGTATATCCATTCACCTAGCATGATTCTCAGAAAAGCTGTAATTCGCTGGTTTTTTTATATTTCGGGAATGAAAAAGCTTGTATTTTGCACTTCTACATCGTGAAGCATTACTTGTAATTCTACTCACTACCATTTTCTCTAAAAAAAACGAATAGATTGTCTATTTTCTCGACATTTGTAAACTGCTTTGAAATTTTGTTTTAGTAAATATTCAATATGTGGTTTACTGTTTTTATTTGTATGTATGCATTAGATACTCTATATTATACTATCAAAACTAAAAATTCAGCATGTTTTAAGATACCATTACTTGTTACGAAATGATTGAGTGGATTGAAGCGATTAATTTTGTTTGATAAACCACAGACTATGACTGTACAGAAAATTGTATGGTTCCGTTACTGATACTTCTCAAACACACAGTTTTAGAGAGAATTCATTAGAGAAAATGATATATTGCGTAATTTCATACTCTGACTAATCACGACATCAAATATTTTTTTCATTTTAAATTATTATCTTTTCTGCTCTCTTTATCATTTGAATATTAGTTTCCTCCAAAAAGTTTTCTTTCTAGTATACATGTCGTTCATTGCCGTATGATTGGCTGTTAGTCAGCGATTGCAAATACTTGACAGTAGAGTGCCATAGCATTGAAGGTTTACATTGAGGGCACACACACACGGTAGAATTAATAAAGGGAGAAAGTAAGCCACAGTTTTGATTAGGCCATGACTGTGTTGAACACAGTGTGTTCGCTCTACAGATTTCACCATCCTATACAGAATGCGAATTGCATTGCTTCTAAAGTTGCTCTCTTATCATATCAATTTCTCTGTTTACATAAATCTTACTACTCATCAAACTACTAGATATGCATACCAAAATGTAACTGTCATAAAAAGATAAAAGTGATTTTTTCACTTTATTCCTGCTTTCTAGTTTTGTCTGATCTTTTAGAAAGTTACAGACATACGTACAAAATGTGAATAATATCAAAAAGTGTAACGTGAGAAGAGAAACGAAAAACAGTCCTACCCACTGCCAATCAATGGCCCAATTTAACTTGAACTCCATGAATACTTAAGGGAAAAACCAAGACACGTTTAAATACATGTGCATAACATAAAGATGACATTTGTAACTGTAAAAATTGTCCCAGTTACATCAGAAGCATATGAATTAACGGTTAAAACTGGCAATTCAATCAATCAGATTTCAGATTATAACTTGGACGGTTCCAAAACGCTTGTGAAATTGTTACCGAAAAAACGCAAAGCGTAGCAGTGCAAGCCATGCAGAGAAACTCTCCGTCTCCGAAAAGCCTAATGCCATCTTTTGCACTTTCTCGGTCTATAAAATTCTATTGTGGTATGGCATAGTGCTTTCCTTTTTTTCCTTTTCTCTGTGAGTTGCCTATATAGCTTCTTTCCTTCTTCCTTCCAGAGTTTCACAAGCCATACACTTCACATTGCAACGCAACAACTTCTCTCTACCCGCTCTGCTAGCAGCTATTCACTGCTTGTTTACAATTATAAATTAGATATTGTGTATTTTTTAAATGACTCGCTTTCCATATTATGTCTTCAGTGTGCATTTAGGGGCAATAAAATCCACTTAAATCAAGGGTTATTACAAATAAAGTAAACCACCATGAATTTATCTTGAATATTAAAGATATCTGACAAACTGTTAGATCTCATGCACAAAATTGTTTGTTGGAGAAGAACCACATTCTTGGTATATACGTATTATTTGGTATGCTGGCTGGTTCTCAATAATTTTAGCCGTGCTTCCTTCCAATGTCCAACGTACAAAAGTCGTCTTTCGTCTTCTCAAACCAAGACACTCAAGTGGAGTCTTCCATTACCACAGGAATTTTTAGGGTGGTGAAAATAGTGTACTTACAACAAGTTATAGGTACAGATTTATGGAACAGTGGGAGTCCATTATAGTTTTCGTAAAAAACACGTCCTTATAGTCTCCCTCCATTACTTTTTACTGTTTTTGACTTTTTGTTAATTAATTTTGTTATTAACTACCTACATCAAAAAGATATTTATTTGATCGCCTCTCTACTAAAATGCTGCCTCTTTACAGAAAACATTTTAAAACTTTAGATTAGATGGGTTTTACTTCAAAGCACATTTCGTCTTTACAACAACTGAAGAGACTTTTGCGATTTTAGACTACGTATACCAATATTATAGTACAAAAAAGTCACACCTAAATATCCATACAAGCAAAATTTAGTAGTCTGAATAGTACTAGCATGGTTTCTTAAAATGTTGACACTAGATACGGTAATTAAACACACTCGCAAATACTGATTTCAATAACTACCAATAGTATAATGTACTACAAATGTAAACGATCTTGACTGCGTAAAAAAGAATTTAAATTTAATAAATTTGTAAATGTAAGTTTGTAAAAATTAGATAACGACAAAAGTATAGTTGTATGTAAGCATGAAATTGAAAGCTACCCATGATAGGTAAATGTAGCAAATAGTTGTAGTAGCTCTTACTTGACTAAAGAATTTTTCAACTGATGTGTAAATTGCAATCCTTCATGATTTTCAATTTAGCTCTTGGAGTATATTACGACGAGTTCTTTTCTCCCTTTTGAAGTTTTGTTACAACGGTTACATACACACAGGTAAAGTCTGGTAGATTTCTGTGAAAGCATTGATTGAAGTATAAAAGAGAAAACAAAAGTTTAAAAAGTTCCTTCGTAGTGAAAGAAAGAAATGTATTATTCACAAGGAACAAGTTGTTTCAACAACAAGTTTTAACAAACAAGGTAAGAATAAGGTGCAATATTCTACAATCAACAAATATAGCCAAAAGTACTTACATAAAAGAATAATGATTATCTGATCGTGATTAATTTTCAACGGAACTCTGACTGAACACGAAAATGGTGCAATTAACGTTGAATAAAACAAGAACGCAGTACTATTTTATATCTACTAATAAAATACGCAAAGCGCATTATTCCATTCATTTTTTATTATTGTGTGCTGAGCAGTACGCACACATATATATGTATATGAGTGTAGTAAAATCGTTTAATACTTTTTAACAGCGCTAGTCGTATACCTCTGTAAAAAGCATTGGGATTGTCACTCACAATCGAATTTTGTAAGCAATTAATCAAAAAACCTCAATTCAAACATTGGAACTGTATCTCATTTAGATTTGTACTTTTCTGATATATGCTTAGCACGAATAGATGGAAAATGGAAACATACGGAATTACTCAGAAACATGGAAAACTAAAACAAAACTAAGAGATAATATATAATCCTATAGTTCGGGTTGAAAGCGGAGGAGTAATAATAATGCCTCCACATTACTCCTCCTCCTCCTCCATACAAATTACTTACATGTATATACATAATGTTTCAATGTGCTGTTTGATGGGCAATAAAATGCCACACACAAAACACACTTTTTCTGATGATGTTGCTACTATTACTGTACTACTACTAACGAAACGATGTCAGACCAGACTATCCAACAGGAAGCGCAGAAGGAAATGAGCAAATACAAAGGAAAGTGAAAAGGAAAGCCAACAATGGTACTTTTTATGTAAATCTAATCTTTACTCATTTTAAATTGTTAGCATCTTTAATTATTTCATCAGCATAGTGAGGTGAAATCGTACGAATTTATGAGCAAAGTTTTGCTTCCGTTCTAGCTAGAATCCACAAATTCTACTAGCAGCAGCAGTAGTAGTAGTAGCTGTAGCTGTGTAGCTTGCTTAAGTAAACGTAGTAACAGCAACTGACAGCTAGTAACTAGCAACCAGGCATGGATGAACTGAATATGTAACAAAAAGCATAAAGCATGTTCAAATGTTCAACGTATATCATTTTTTGGCCTCTCGGCCTCCTCTAGTTCATCTTTTAAGCCTTCAAATACTACTAGCATCGTGCATCCGTGTATGCCTGTGGGTTAGACTTACATGGAGGAATTTTCGGAGTAAGTACATAGGGGAGGCGATGTAATCCAAAAAAACAAGTAGCGACAGCCCTCTAGCATGAGAAAAGTGGTGCCTTGCTCGCTTGTAGTGTCAGAAAAAGCATACAATAACGAACTAGACAAGATAACGGCGAGAGGGCTAAAGACACTAAATGAAAATGGAAAACTAATTACCACCACTACTTGTAGATCTGTTTTTCCTTCAACTTCAGACCTCTGTGTACTGCTGTACTCACTGAAGCCACCACAACCGTCTTGTTTCGCGGCGGCGACGGTGGTGGTGGTGATGGTGTTGGCATTTCTTATATCATGCCACTATTACTGCTTCCTCCTGCACACTGACGGTTATATGACCATGTTGTTGTTTTGTCTGAAAGACCAAGCTAAAAGCCAGCGTAAGTATCCTCACATATCGAATCGGGAATTTTTCAGAGACATGACATGAGACAAGCAAAAGTTCAAGATTGATCTACAAAAAAACCATCTCCTCCTGCTGCTGCCTTGCGTTGCGTGGTATGCTTACAGAATAAATGTGCACCAAGTACCAGCAGCAGAAGTAGTAGCAATGTCGTGCTGTTTTTTTTTCGTTTTGATCACGATAATATAGAATACCCTCTTAGATGACGATCTAAGAATGTGCTAGCATCTTCTTAGATGATGGTTTCGGTGTATCTTCGTTTTCTGTCTATAACAACAACAACAGCAAGCAAGCAACAATTCAATCCGTGTGCCCACCGTCCGTCCACCACCACCTCCACCACCGCTGCTGCTACTGCTGCTGCCACTACTGCCACATAACAAACAACTACACTGCGCTCTTTGCGCTCTGCTATTTGCAGGGCATTTTGTATGGCTTGTTGTGAGCGTTTTTTAATGCTTGGTTGCTGCTGCTGCTATGTTCCCTGTTCTTGTCTCACACGCAATTATTATACCTGTGCAATCCATGCTTCTCGTTTTGGCGCTTAGCTTGGAGATGGAAAAGTGTAGTGCTGCTGATTTGGCTGACTGACTGAAGAGGATGAATGGAATGCTGTGCTGCTGATGGAACAAATTTTTTGCAGTGTCACAGTTTTTTTTGCAGTTTCCTCATTTTAGTAATTTGACTGGACAAGTTGATCCAGTTTCTTTGGAAAAGTGTACATTTTATAGATTTCCAGAAAAAAGTTTAGTTGTATGACAGTTTAGAAAAGAATTGTGCGCAAAAAAGTAAAAAGTGGCAAGGTGATAATATTAAATTTGCCAAGGTTATTTTGCAACTGAGTAAATTGGGAAATATAAAATAGGAATAAAATTAATGGTAAAAAGTTTGAATTGTAAAGACTGTTCGTCTAGGTGCCAAGTAAGTGAAATATTGAGACAATTTGAATAGGGAATTGAGCATATGAAAAGAGAATTAGTAGCTAATAAAGCTAGAGCCGCATTTTGCACATTTAAATTTTTTGAGAGAAAATGTTTGAAATTAAAAAGTTTGCGCTAAAATTGATTTGATGCATAATTTTTTAATAACTTTAGTGCGTTTTGTATGTTTTTGTTGCATTGCCAAGGAGTTAATTTGTTATTTATTTAAAAAAAATATTTTAAAGAAAAAAAGTTAAGTTGGATGAATGTTGTTTTACTTCAAATTTTAATTTTCAGGAAAAATATAAAAATTTGTCGTCAAAATTGGGAAGGTAAAGAGATCTGCTCCAGAAGCTTCCGAGTCCTCGGAAGATAGTTACCGAGGCAGTGGAACTGTT